>OZ005748.1:12470934-12690934 GCA_963930835.1 Spongia lamella
CACATTTAGCAAGAGCAAATAGTAGTTGATCACTGGAAAGCTACCATGTTTGATCCTGATCATAGCCATATAGCTAGCTATACCTTTTCAGAAAAAAAGGTAAAAGTGCATGCAATCAAGGAAATGGGCCGGAATCTCTAGAATCAGGTTGTGTTGATGCATGAAATGCAGCCCAATAAATGTAACCATTTTTCAAGTCTGTCTACTGCATGCATAGCAAGTTCAATCCACTTTGTACTTCTATAGCTAATATTTGGCTCTAATCACTAGCTAGCTACTGAGTAGCTATTACTGTTAGACAGGAAGGTAATAGGATCCCTACAGATATATACCACTATTGCTTACAGTTGGGAAATGAAAAACATTGATGCCAGATGGTGCCATGAAAAGAACCTAGCTTGGGCTGTTGTCAATGAAAGACTATTGATTAATATTATCTAAGCCGGCCTGGCGGGCTCCTATACTGTGAATAATTTTTGCAAGTGAGAAGGACACACCACAGTGACCACACCCTCATCTTCAAATCTTGTAGCTAGTAGTCAGGCAGTTTCTAGCTCAATAACATGACACTAATGCCCAGCCTATGTAGCTAAACTGTTTTAAAACTTTCTGCTACTAGATTTAAGCCTACGTATACATAGTAAGCCGGAAGAAGGGTTTCTTTGTCCCTGAAGTGTCAACTGTTTTCTGTAGAGTGTCCATCAAAACATACCAGCTGAGATATTGTGCTGGCCTGGGATTCACAATTGTCTTGATGTGTACATTAGGCCCATTTTAAGTACGTAGCTAGCATTGACTAGAGGTTTTTAAGGTAGCTAGTGGGTATTGACATTAAGGTGGAAATTACCCGAGATGGTATTGAAATGGTTCCCAGTAAAAATTTTCTTGTCTATAGCGACAGTACAAACTACAGTTGCTATATATATAGTGATTGTAAACTGTGACATGACGTTACATGCATAGCTATGTAGCTAGCTATATAAGATGAAAGGGTATAATTAAAGTAGCTAACAAACTATCATATTAAAATATTGCTGATTATTTTATGCTCGATCTATTTAGGGTTGGGGGAGTGGTAGGTGGTGGCACCCCTTCTGAAATCACTTTATATATACCAAGGAGTAACTATACCAAATTTGGTGCTTTGTTCTGTTCTGTCACGATTTGCCTTAAAAATTGACATAACAGACTAGACTACATGGAGGATCATCGTGCATGCACGAGCCTGGATGATTTTTGGGAGGGCCATGGGGACCATCTGTGGCAAGGGGGCCACCTATGGCATCATAGATGGTCCGGGCAGATCATTCATGCATGGCAGCCATAGCTTGGTCTGGGCCGGGACCAATTTTGGGAGGACCATTGGTGGCATAACAATTCTTGTTCAGTGTGAAAATATCTTTACCCAACAAACCTAACCATGTATAGAATTCCATTCGGGTTGGTGTAACAAGCTGGATGCTTCTGACTATAATCTGGTGTAGCCTGAGAGTCTAGAACTGAATTTGATGGGGCTCAAAATTACTTGATCATCAGTTTCATGGCTTCCTGTTTTGAGGCGCCAGTGGTATGGATCCCAGCTGCTATATAGCTTGATGGTTTATGTGACGCTACATGATGCAATTGTCAGTAGTCAAATGCAGGAGCTTGATTTACATATTATAATAAGCTCGTGATTTTGTACTTCGCGATGGTTAACGCGTTGACAATGTTAACGAGTTGTTAACACCTTAAAAATGTTGCATGCATCAGTAAAGTTTATATACTCTGTTCGCGTTCACCTTGACGGTCGTTTCCCTCGAATAACTTCCGTTGCGAACGGGCTAGAACAAAAAAGTTTATATTGTCGTGAAGCCCTTCAAATGCCGGAAACGTTTAGAAAAGAAGCGCTTCCATAGGACTAAGCGCCAAGAAGATACGGCGCTTTGAAGTTTATTGCTGGGCAAATTAGTGGTTGAAGTCCAACAAGTTTTACGCGCGCTTATATCATTGGCTGTTATAAGATTACATAATCATCTTTTCTTTCGCTCGATCTTCACTCGATATAGCTTATCTTACCCATTGTTTTGTATGTTTTCGTACAATTTTCGAATGGCCTTTTGCTTCTTTGTTTCGCTCTCGAAGTATTTCGTCACGTTCACGAGTAGATGATCCATTAACCTTGTAAGGCGCTTTACTTTGAAAGAATACTTCTCACCATGCCAAACAAGAAGAGTCCTTTAGTTTCAGCTGCTTATTTGTTGTTAGTGACACTAGAATCTAGCGACCCCATTATTATTTGCGCTAAAAGGTAATGGCTATTACGTAGTTGCGTGATGTTACGTATTTCAGTAATTGGTGGTTGCTTTGAACTTAAACGGCTTCCTGTGTTGAGTTTCAACTGCAAGGTGAACGCGAACATACTATAGTACTGATTGGACTGCTGTGTCGGAATTAATTGACGCGGCGGTGACCCTTCTCGGCCACCGTACGTAGAAGTCGTTCTAGTATTGCGGCTGGCGCTCGCTCAGGTTGCCACATTCCTGTCGACCCCGCCTGTCGACTCCTAACATCGCGACGAAATGAATCCAGCTGGAGTAGCCAATCAGAAGGTGTCACTCTTCGTTGGGGACTTGACAGCTGATACGACTGAGGCAATGCTGTTTGAAAAGTTTAGTATGGTGGGACCAGTTGCGTCCATTCGTATCTTCCGTAACATGGTAACTAGGCGATCTCTAGGATACGCTTATGTTACCTTTCAGCAACCAGCCGATGCCAAAAGAGCTCTTGACACGATGAATTTTGACATGATTAATGGGCGTCCTTGTCGCATTATGTCACGGTGGTCACAGCGAAACCCCTCATTAATAGTTATTAAGAATCTAGACAAGGCCATTGATAAAAAGGCTCTTTATGATACATTCAGTGCCTTTGGAAATATTTTGTCTTGTAAAGTTGCAACAGATGAACGTGGAGCATCAAAAGGTTATGGATTTATTCATTATGAGACTAAGGAATCATGTGATATGGCAATTGAAAAGGTGGACGGAATGTTACTGAATGATAAGAAAGTGATTGTCAGTAAGTTTGTATCTCGTAAGAAACGTGAAAACCAGTTAAGTACAAGCCAGAAGTTTACCAACGTATATGTGAAGAACTTTGGAGACGATTTTACTGAGACTCAATTGAAGGAACTCTTTCTACCTTATGGTAACATTGTTAGCCAGAGGGTAATGGTGGATGATGAAGGAAGAGCACGTGGTTTTGGTTTTGTTAGTTTTGATTCCCACAAAAGTGCTGCTTGTGCTGTGGAAGATTTGAATGGTAAGATGATGCCTAATGGGAAGCTGCTATATTGTAATAGAGCTCAGAAAAAGAGTGAACGTGTTTTTTACCTGAGACGCAAATTTGATGCAATGAAAATGAAGAGCAAGTCACATTATCAGGGAGTTAACTTGTATGTGAAGAACTTGGATGATGAGATAGATGATGAACGGCTGCGTACTGAGTTTGCAAAGTTTGGTAATATTACAAGCGCTAAAGTGATGACACATGATAATGGGGAAAGTAAAGGATTTGGGTTTGTTTGTTTTACAACACCAGAGGAAGCAACTAAGGCTATTACTGAGATGTATGGTCGTATTATCGTAGCAAAACCATTGTTCATTGCTCTGGCTCGGCGGAAGGAGAGACAAGCTCAGTTGGCTACTCAACATAAGCGACAGCATGGATCTGTGAGGATACCAGCGGTAAGTGTACTACAGGGCTGAGATACATAATTATGCTCAAAATTCTTTATTCAGAATTTCCTTAAATCTGTCTGCATTACGCCCTAAAGTTCATACATTATTTCTATGAGGGTAACAACCTATTAACTATATTGTATGATTGCTCTATTAGAGTAGAGAGCTTTAGTAAAAAATGTTTGACTGTTCTATTAGAGTATATTATCTGCTTACTGTGACATGCAGGTTTTTCAATAATTGCATAATGAATAATTACCGCAGCCCTTGTAGAATATATAATATTTCAAGCTAGTGTATGATCTGTGTATCATTGATACAGAACCAGATGAATCCTGCAATGTTCCAGACTGGATTTTATCCTATGCCTAAGCAGAACCAGAGAGCTTTCTTCCCACCAGCAATGACTCAAATGCGTCAGTGGGGTCAGCCATCCATGAAAAGACCTTACAATGTACCAGTACAGCAGCGGAGAGGTAGAGGTAATAAACCTTGTGCTAGTATTAGTGGAATGGGAGCAAGGACTACCAATCCATCAACTCGACATACAGGTATACAGAAGAGTTATAAACTAGCACAAAATCAAGATGTCCAAAAACAACAAGCAGCAGCAGCAGCAGCAGCAGCAAAACTTAAGTTTAATGCTAATGCCAGGAATCAACCAGAAGCAATTGTGGCTGGTAGTCATGGTGTAGTTGTATGTGGAGACAGAGCTCAGGGAATGCAGGTATATGATGACATAATAACTAACAGTGTGCATGACCGGATTTGTGAAAATGTGTATAGCTATAGTTCACACATCCAATTCATAAAATTTGTGAGGAATGATAGTTTGACAATTCATATTTACTCATATTTGCATACCTACGTTAAATTTCAACATGTGTGCATATGTACATGTGGTACATACAAGTGTAGTTCAAATTTGCACAGTACTGATGTAAATTTGAACAATCTTCTTATACACCATAGGTGCAAATATGTTTTAAATTTAAAATGCCATGTATTCACCATATACAAGTTTTTTTGTACCAGATTTTATGAACCTTTGAATGAGAAAATCAGATGTTTAAACTATGCATGTTTTACCACATTACACTGTTACTCATCATATCCCTACATATATATAGATCACTACTAGTGAACTATCAGCTGCTACTCCACAGCAACAGAAGAAATTGCTGGGCAAACAACTGTTCCACCTGATCAGCCAAATGCACCCAAAGCAGGCTGGAAAGATTACCGGCATGTTACTGGAGATGGATAATTCGGAAATATTGGCGATTTTGGACTCACATACAACACTAGAGCTTAAGGTATTTGAGGCAATGACAGTGTTGAGAGCTCACCAAGCCCGAGTCACTACTAATGAACTATCAGCTGCTACTCCACAGCAACAGAAGCAGCTTCTAGGCGAGGACCTATTCCACTCGATCAGCTTGACACACCCAGAACAGGCAGGCAAGATCACTGGCATGTTACTGGAGATGGATAATTCAGAAATACTTCACATGTTGGACTCATACAAGTCACTTGTGTTGAAGGTAGATGAAGCAATAATGGTGTTGAGAGATCACCAAGAAAAGCAGCAACTCCATCAACAGGCCATTGAAGTTGTACCCTAGTCAGCTGTAGTTAAACCTTGAATTTTAATTAGCTACCATTTGTCTGTAGTTTTTATATAATTAAGCCGGGTAATAATTAACGAAGCACAAATTTTAGCGAGCTGTAAACCCGCTACTAATGCTAATTATAAACATTGATCAATACACTCTAATAATGTAGTCACCAATCATGCAATCGTGTTGAATAAACCATGTCAGCCTCAGACGTGCTTTGAAAAATTAAATCAGAGATTATTCACCTTTACCTGTTATTTTAGCTTATAAACACGATTATCCAACCAATTAATACACTAATTACAACTAAGTACAAAACGTCATTGTGTTGTGCGTGGTTGAGGGCCAGTTGGGTAAGGAGGCATCATTGGCTGGGATGGGTAAGGAGCAGGCTGGCTGGGATAAGGTGCCGACTGGGTTGGATAAGGAGCATTGCCACCAGCAGTGGGTGGTGGATAGGGAGGCTGCAGCTGGCCGGTAGGATATGGAGCAGTGCCCACTGTGGCAGGATATGGCACCTGTTGTTGCTGCTGTAATGGCCTATCTTGCTGGGGTGGTCGTGATACTGGAGGGTTGGGCTTGATTCCTTTATGCTCCATGTAGGACAGAAACTGACCTGGAATTTCTGCCAAAGTTTCACGAGCCTATTCAAAAAATTCCTTAACTATGTTATAGACTAGCTAGCTAGCTACTTACAAGAGAAAAATCTGCTCCTCGAGTTTTGAATTCTCTTAATGGCACAAACTGAACTATATCTCTTGACATTTTAACACCACTTCTGTCTACCAGGGGAGTATCATCAGCATCAAGCACTTCCTATAGACACACAAAAGTATCATTAGCAATGTATGTAGTTACACAGCACTTGTGTACCATGGCAGAGAAATCAGCACCACCAACTCCCACAATCACAATGGACAGTGATAAACTGGAAGCTTTTACTATCCGGTCGATCGTCTTCTCCATGTCTGTGATCACACCATCCTACAAAATGACACTGTCAATACCTACCTACTCAGTATCTAATGGTAGCTCTATAGTTTTTATAGAAGTAGTAGTTCCCTTATTTAATTAGCTAGTTGCCGAGCGCATTAGCAATCAGCAAATAAACGTGCAGCAGGTGTAGAGCTTTCTAAGATCCCGTTTGTATGTATGGAGATGAAGGTAGGAAGGAAGACCCTATCACCATACCATAATTGCTATTGTGCAAGGCTTTATTATTGTAGTAGAGCTACAGCGCTTACTGTCATGCTTCCAATTATCCTTGCAATATAAAGCCACCAGTTATATAAACCCTTCCTCCTGTGAATGTTAGAGGTAAAGTTCACAACGCAGCACAAGCAACAATACCGAACAATACAATTAAGCTTCTAACCCATAATCGACAAAACGGAAATTTTTGTGGACATATACATACAATATATAGCTAGCTATCACTACAGCTCACAGTGATAATCAACAGTATCTGATAATGCTGTTCATTTTGTGTTGAGTGTGTGGCATACTCCATGGCCTTGTCCAAGACTGAGGAAAAATTAGTCGGGCCATAAAAATCCACTTGACTAATAGTGTAGTGGTAGGCATCCAGTATACCCTAACAACAGTAAACACATTTTATATTTATATAACCTGTCATTCCTACGGATAAGACATCTGATAAAGACATACATAGCTAGAATTAGAAAGTAACAAGACTTTATATATGAAAGTTCTTAAAATAGTCTTCGGTACATAGCTACACAGCTAAATGCCCAATGTAGAGATCCAACCCATTAATTTCCATGAAAACGTTTTATATTTAGAAAGATTTGACAAGGTCTTGTAAATTGTGTGGTACTAGTGTATCATTAAGTACGGTAGTACTTAATAGTAGGGATTGGTAAGAAATTGTATGGTTTCCCAATTTTTCGCACTTCATAAAACAACCTTCCAATAGGCTTTACCCAAAAAAACCGACTGGAATGCATTGGTAAGGCTGTAATGATGCTGTACCTTGGTAAAACTAAGCGACAAGTCGACCTACAGCCAACTTTGAAAATTTCGAAATTCATCTGTATTTCGTCTGCCTGCCTGCCAGCCTGCTGCCTGCCATAAGACCCGGTTGCGCTAGGTGTAGGGCTCCAGAAATTTCACACAATAAAGGTAATGGCATTTACGAAAATGTTGTTCCGAAGACGATTTACCCACTGCGCCATGGCGATTCCTTTTATCCTTCATTCCCTTCCTTGTTCTTCTATATTCCTAGCAAGGTGTGAATCTCACCTTCGAAGGTGACGATAGCTTGTTACGGCTTCTGCTTATTACGTCACGTGATATAATTAGTTACAGTGGCACCATGGTACGATGTATTACATCTTGAACTTGAAGATTATAGCCTTGGACAAATAGCTTTTGCTGTTTTTCGAGCATTATTTGCTATCACACAGCTGCTTTGCCATGTAAGCGCGTTGTTAACAAGCGCCTGAAAACAAGCATAATTATTACGTAAGCGCCTGTAACATTTGTGCGCCTGCTGAAAGGTTATTATGAATGCTTAGCATGTATAAAAAGCAAACAAACTAGAATGATAAAAAATTAAAAATTTAAAAGGTAAGTAGGGATTGAATTCAATAGTGCTACAAAAAGTAAGGAAACAAGGAATAAGATTTTGGGACGAGAGAACATTCTGGCATGAGATAATTTATAAAAGTTTAATCCCTACTTTTGGCTCACTTCAGTAGGTTTGCCAAAAGTAGGGATTAAACTTTTATAAATTATCTCATGCCAGAATGTTCTCTCGTCCCAAAATCTTATTCCTTGTTTCCTTACTTTTTGTAGCACTATTGAATTCAATCCCTACTTACCTTTTAAATTTTTAATTTTTTTAATAATAAGAAGGGCCTCTTCTATTATATTACATACACTTCTTGCATGGTCTTATAGTTTGCTTTTTCTCATAAAAATTTCATATGTACTAGAGCTGAGCGATACTGCCATTTCAGTATCACGATCGATAGTTACTCTGTCAAACATTTGAATATTTCACGATATTTTATGAGCTGTTGCATTCCCATAATACTTTACCATTTTCTTACAAAGTTGATAACACACCTTTGTTCGCTTCTTTTTATCCATTTCAACTTTTGATACACTTGCCTATTGTTTGGCTGGAAAGCCAAAAATTCACTTTTGAACCTTGTGTATAAAACAATTTTGACTCCATTAATCTAACAAAACCACTGGCATGTGTTATCTTTCGTTATTATTGATGCACAGGTGCAAAGCCATATTCAATAGCTATTATGATAGTCAATGCTGTATAGCCTAAATTTTCGAGGGTAAATTTTTTTTGTGGATTTTGGAATACCCAAGAAAATTTTAGCCTTGAAAATTCTGTCCTATTGCAGTACTTCTGCAATCCACGAAACTGCTAAATTCACCATTCCACGAAAATTTTAAACCTCGAAATTTTTAGGCTATACGGTAGCAAAGATTGCGATATTAATGTTTATCAGTACATTTGCAGTAGCTACACAGCATAATAAATACCTGGACTCCTAACACTTCTGGAGCATCGAAGCTGAAGTTGAGAGGGAAGCAATGTGACACGCCTCCAAACTGATGGGCCCTGGCGCCAAACCCAAAGGCTGGGAATTGTTGATCAGAATCATAATCGGCTAATATGGTGGCCACAGACTTGATGGCTGCTACATAATCATTATCCTATATATACACATGTGTTTTATAGCTACTTGAACGTTTCAAAGCTACGTAGCTAACTAGCTGCTGTAGCTAGCTATGCAGATATTTGGATGTTTGGTGGTTGCCTATAATACATATGAACCAATGGTTTGTGTACAAATGTGAGTGATTGGCAGAATTAAAATTGGCGGTTTGTTCAAGTTAAATCCACCTTAGCGCCAAATTAAATTTCATGACAAAATGATTCCCTTATATGGTAGTGTATAATGTAACTGGGTAGTGTATAATGTAACCGGCTACTGTACCTTGTATGGACTATTGTAGTGTAGGGAATTTGGACTGGTTGGTTTACCATTGGAGCCCTACATCACACACAATAGCACAATATTGAGACAATGTATGGGTAGAATGTTGTGATGTGTTCTTACTGTGAAGTCGATTGCCACAACTAAATTGATTTCACAGCCACCTCTGAGGTAGTCGATAAAGCTGTATGTTGGAATTACCCTACAGTACAAGGAAGTCAAAAGGTAATACAATGCTAGCTATACAGTTAGCATGCTAAACTCGGGAGCATTGTTAGTAAAAATGTACATGTATGGATAAAAATTAGTAGCTATACATCAGGGTTGCATTAACTGGGTCAGATGGATCACTTTTTCTCCGGGTCATTTGGGTTGCCAAAAAACCTTGGTTTGTAATACTCTAATATAGCAATCACTAGTGACCGATTAAATACCGTACGATACAAAATTTTGGAGGGATAAAACTTTGGCGAATAAGCTCACAAGAAGTATTGGCGGATAATATTTTGGCGAATGCCCCAAACTGAATTACAAATCGCTATACTGGCGGGCGGCGCTATATTATCTGTCACCAGACGACCGCTAACTTAGCAAGACTTACGTAGCGAAAAAGTTTTACAAAGTTTCACTGTAGCTATACTCATGATATAAATTTCTACAACACAACTTACGTCTCAGTTTCCCGTGCATTCCGATGCTGCATCACGTGCAATCTTGTGTGCAATAATATCGATGGTGTGCGTTTAGCATCGAAATAACATTTTTGCCGAGGTTCTCCCTATATTTCAGCAGCTCTTCCCTATTTTGTATTTCTGAGCTGGTATTAAAACAATGGAAGGATTTATGAAGTTAGTCAAGTCACTCGAGTTGTAGATAGTATAGCGGGCGCGTCGCACCCCTTTTATATAGCTAGCTCGAATCAAGTCATGCTCTGCTGAGTGCCCACTTTTGTTAACTTGAATGCATGCATGCACCGACCTCGGAATAGCTACTGTACTGAATCACCAAAGAAGGAGGTGTACGTAGCTCTAAAGGTTGTTTTCGAGATCGACTCTAACTACCGGCTTTCACGCCGTTTGCACGCCGCATAGTAGCTAAAATTTTCAAAGGAAAATTTTTTCCCTCCAAAATTTTGTATCGTACGGTAGTATTGATCTGTTAGTACAAGCTAATCTCTTATATAATTTGTTGGTTTGTGCGTGGGAGGATCAAAGAGAAAATTGGTACTATATATGCCATAAAATATCAAGTGTACTGTATAGGAAATACAGTACAGTGGTCAGCAAATACATGCTGTGTACGTAACTATGTGTGTTGGATTTGTGCATGTGATCAACTAACCGAACATGATGGAAATACAGTACACCTGAATTGTGATACTTGCGGCCTTTCTTTGCTTTGATGGCAGGGTTTATCAAGTCCACCTGAGTTACACTGCCTCCCCTGAAGAGCAATACAAACACACCAATGCTACAGCTATAGCTACTGATTGTGAAAATTATCAAGCTGACTGGCTAGATAGGATATGTAACACAAGTTAGTTAAACAATAAGGTATGATTTTTTAACTTAAATCTCTCACTAGCTTTTGACTACAACAAATAAATGCTTAAATATTATTGGTATAAACGTAGCTAAATGATCTCGTTGTAACATACTGAAACACCTTACTGCTTAAGTATATAGAGAGTGCATTCACAGATATAGCTATACATAATGGTTACATGGTTACATACGTACCTGTCCAGAGTGATATCTCGAAGACTGCAAGTGGCCGTGCCTATCAACTCGTGATTTCCAGACCTGTTGAAACATTAATTTTAAAAGCATATTCACAATTTAAATGCTACTACAATACAACAGCATGACTGATAAAAAGGTAATAGCATACAGCCTGTATTGATTATTGCAATATATTGTGATATCCTTTTACACACAGCGATATAAACGACTGCATGTTTTTTTTTGATTATTCGAACACGTTGAAATAAAACAGGCTACAGCTGTAGTTATAAAAAGTCACGTATCTCACTTGTCTCTGCTTTTATCAGCTACTGACTCACAAAATATTTGTCACAAGGGTGACTAACACTGGTATAAATGATGACCCCATAAAGTTCTGTAGTTTCAATTAATGACAAATAGTGTATTGCAAAGATCTCCGCAAGTAAGATTTATATTGGCAGAAAACTTTTGTAGTGTTGTTGCTTTCTCATCCTCCATCTCATTATTATTGATAGCACTCACGAAGAGAGGAACATACCACACTACACTCACTACCTGTAAGCAAGAAAGAAGCTGAGTGTGCAAGTGATAGCTGTATTTATATACAGAGACACGTGTTATACCGTAATTTGGGTAATTTTCATAATTAAATTTTTTCATAAAAGAAATTTTCGTACAGTGCAAGACCATACAAAAATGTTCATGTGCAAACTATATTATATACAGCGACAGCACCCTATATGATATATTACTGCAGCATGCATCAATCGCTCCGCATCACATTATCAAAATGATAACAGGTCTGTCGTAGGTGGAATCTTACTTACCGGTATACCGCACAGTACCTTATCGCTTGCAGTATAAGTGCATGGCCGCGCTAAAATACAGGCGCTTACACTAAGGCCCTGAACGGTCGGCATTAGCCGTGTCTATAGCAGAACCTGGAATCTCTGTCGCCAATGACCCTTTTGGGTTTTGCGTGGCACGAGGTATCGCAAAAGCGCCATCGCCACGTGCTGAACCTTTAAATAAAAATTATATTCATACAAACTATTTTCATACCTAAATAGCTGTATGAAAATATTTTACAAACAAAAATATACCAAATTACGGTAGTTGTTTTCTGCACATGCATTGATTTTATATTTCAAATCTTGCTGTTTGTAATTAAGAAATAGCCAATTACGTGTTGATATGGAAACCGAGCCTTCCAAAGTATCATACTTTATTATAAATGCATGAGTAGATATTAATGCACAATCCAGGCCAGACCAATGTGTTGTGAGAAACAAGCAAACAAAATAAAATTTGTCTCTTAAAGGCAATATTATTATTATTGGCGTACAAGAGTATACGAATTAATGCGATGATGCAACCGGTGTACATAACACAGCAACAGTGATGCAACAAACGATGCTTACTACTGATAATCCAGTAAATACGTACATTAGGCCGCCATGTTTGAATTTCGCCATTTACTGTACCTATATATGTAGTAGAAATGAGAGTTAGTTACATGCCTCATCCTTCAAACTCAATGTCCTCCTGCTGACAATATATTAATTGTCTCAAATTGCATAATGAAAGGCTGTTATACTTAAATGACTTCACATAAAAGCAATACTATATAGTGTACTGCCCCTTTAATCTGTAAACTATTTTATATCCATATTAGCAACAATTAGCTAGCTAGCTATATATGTAACCACAGTAGCTATGACCAGTAGCTATTACGTATATTTAGTTAGCTTGTGGTATTATTCTATTCCTTTTGCATAAGAGCTTCCTGCATGATCGAGTCCTTTGTTTTGTACGCAACATGCAAATCATGATTACTATTTGATGCATGATCAAGAAAATGCCACCGATGCCATCCAGCTGTGAGCCAATCATCATGTTGACAGCATAGAAGAACTGTGAAGTTACAATAGACGCTGCCATTGCCAAGGCTACCTTGAAAAGTTCCCGATTATGTTGGCTGTTTGAGAACACCAATGGATCCAGTTTCCTTTGCGTCTTATAGAGTTTGAAGAAGTATATAAAATATACTGAAAGTACCACCACTTGTAATGCTTTGTTAACACAAATAAAGAGGTTCATTATGAATTGTGTATGATAAGACTCTTGCATGTAAGGGCTGCACAGACCATTAGGTTGAAGTGTAAATCTTCCACTACCAGTTACAATATCGTAAATCAGCGCTAAAGATACAAAGATTGCAAGCATGCATAGCACATAAGCAATGTAACATTTACGTAAATAATTTGTTTTGCGTTCACTTATCCTCTTCAGTTTGTATGTGAGGTATAAAACGTATGCGATGTGAGTGAACATACACAGCGCTAACCTCTCAACACTGAGAGTACTGGTCATTATCATGAGCTTGAGAGCATGACAGGTCATCTGCGAGCTGATTGCCAACTTATAGTGCACAATTAGTTGAGCTATAATGGTGGCGCACAAAACAACCCAACCAAGATTGTATAGCATCAGTAGTTGTCCAAAGAGATGACGCAACTCTGTAAATACAAGATTTATACAGAGTATTAGGCCACTTATGGTCATTATCAGTATACTTGTTACTAGAAACCACACAAACTGGTTGATATCACCAGCAGTGGAGATCTGAGATGCAAAACAAGATAGTTCACCATCAGTTTTAGCAATCACCATGGAGGTGTGGCCATCTATAGAAGTGACTATGAGGAGACTGTCAGTAGTGTAGACAATGTCCAGTTGTTGTCCAGTATCAATCCTCATGATGGTACAGTTATCAATGATACAATATTCTAGTGTAGTGACTTGTGAGGGATCAGTGTCATGACTACCACTGGCTGCTGGTGACTGTACATCAGAACAGTGGAGTGGAGTAGCCCCACTAGTCACAGTAAGGATAGTGATGAGGAGCAGAGTGAGATAAGCCATCAATAACTTGACCAGTGAATAAAATAGCAGTGATTAGAGGGTATGTACGTATATATATGTACATGCATGTATGGGTCTATAGAGCTATGTATTTAAATTGTGCTATTTCTTAAAATGTATTTCAACTTTAACTACATAAATATCCAATCCATAAGATTTTCGTTTTAAATAAAAGCACGCACTTGAACTTTTAATGGGTGAGGAAATCACATCCGGAGTACACTTTTCTTTAAAATACTCCAACCTAAACAAGTCGATGTATTACCATCTAAAAACCAGGCGTTGTTAAACCAATGTTAATCAACTGCTATTTCAATGCATTGTAATTAATGACGTCACAAGTAAGCCACGTGAACAAAGACTCATCACTAAGGAACACATAGCACCGCATACAAATTTAATTCTTTTGTTTAAACCATCTTTATACTCCCAACACTTTAGTGATGAAACTTTTTAAACCAAAATTCTTACTGTAACACTATAGACCAGTTTTCTTTTATAAGCTCCACAACCCACACGGCACGCCTGCTTTTAAAACTGAAGTGCTCAGTCTTGTTAGTAATCTACAGCTGGTTAAATGGCTATTACTGTGAAATGAAGGGCTAACATGGCATTACCTTGCTCTTCTTTGGCAGTAACTCATGATGTGCTTTGTTACTAAGGCCCCACCCATCAGTAATATCAATAGCAAGTGTCACATAAAGAAACTGAAAAGCAATAGGATTTGTTTGATTGGTTAATCAGGCTTCATTTCATGTGAATCTAATAGCTTGGGAATGGACACAGGAAAATATTAGTCTTGTAAGCCAGGTCGCTTTTTCTGTTGTGTGTGTGTGTGTGTGTGCGTGTGTGTATGTGTGTGTGTGTATGTGGGAGGAGGGGGAGGGAGGAAAAAAGTCTGGGCTTGCGAGACTACGAAAGTATGTACAAGTAGCTAACTAAATCATTTTACTTTTTCAGTCTGGTTATATGTGTCCAAACAATTGTTTGAAATGTTATATCAATTTTTATAGTGATCTGAGTTAACTACTGACATTTTGTCAGGTAACTACTGAATCCTTATCGGGAGCACTGTTACAGATGTAGCTTAGTAGTAACTACACTGAATTATGAGTGGTAGAGTGTCGCTCTGTACAAGATGGCTGGGCCTACTGTATTACCGTGTAGTTGCTTTCATTTAAGGGAAAAAAGTGTTAGTTATGCTACGTATATCGTTCAGTACCTTCCTCCACAGACTATGGACACCGTAAACTATTGCCAGTTTATCATGCTAATATTTCTATTTGCTTCGTTCGATTAATACCAGATTACCACCAATGTGTAGGGTATTCTTCTATCTATTTACTCATAAGAAGTTCCTTAGAGTATGCGGTATGGTTATGTGACAATTTCCGGTTATAAATATACACATGTCAATTGAGGTTGGAGTGTTTCTTATGGAAAATGTACTCCAGCCATTGCGTCATAAGCAGTTAAAGTAATTGCATTTTTTCGCCTCAAAAATGGAAAGGCTATTTACAACTTACAACATACATACTCTATACATTCACACATATATAATAATACAGTTTCTTTTTGCCAGTTAAATGGTTAAACATATCCAATCCGGTTAAAACATTCCATACAGCTTTCAGTCTTCTCGGCCTCTTGAAAAGACGTTTTTACACAGCCTAGACATCTTATCTGTGTTAAGGAAGATCATCATGATCACACATTGTTGGATTAACAGAGAGAGGGCGCCGCTAACTCCAATGATAGTGTCTACATATTCCGAATCAAATACGAGAAATATAAAAACAAAATAAGAAAGATCAAAGGTTGCTCCCATAGCAATGGCAATCCTGAAAAGATCTCGGTTGTATCGTATGGATGTTTGTGTGCTACGAATTTTCATATTGAATTTTATGTAGTACACAATGTATGCTATGAACATTGACATTTGAATTAGCTTGTTGATGGCCGTAGGAATTTCAGCAAGAAAGAGTGTTTCGTAAGAATAGTCATCAACAAAAGCACAGTGGCCATTTGGTAACAGTGTATATCTTCCATTCCCAGTCCTCCAATCATAAGGTATTACAAAAAAGAAAAGCAGTACAAGTGTGATTAAAGCATAAGCAAGGTAACATCTAAATAGAAATTGTGACCTTTTGTCAGACATTCCTGATTTCAGCTTGTGACAGCGATACATGGTGTAAGCCAGATGAGTGAGTATGTTTGTAGCAAATACCTCGTACGTTGCAGCTGCCATAATAAAAACTATCAAAGCAGTGTGGCATATCGTTTGTGAGTTTACCATTATCAAGTGATTCATTAATAGCAGAGCAATCACAGAAGTAGACGTGGACATTACACCAAGGCTGTAGAAGATGAGTAGCTTTCCAAATAAACTACGAAGCTCTTTGAACAAAAGATGTACCATGCAAACGTAACCGCTCACCAGAAACATGAGTGATGTGAGTATTAATTTCACTACGAACTCGCCTATTTGACCAACATCTTGATATTTAGGACAAGACAACTCCGCATCAATTTTAGCAATCACCATGGAGGTGTGGCCATCTATAGAAGTGACTATGAGGAGACTGTCAGTAGTGTAGACAATGTCCAGTTGTTGTCCAGTATCAATCCTCATGATGGTACAGTTATCAATGATACAATATTCTAGTGTAGTGACTTGTGAGGGATCAGTGTCATGACTACCACTGGCTGCTGGTGACTGTACATCAGAACAGTGGAGTGGAGTAGCCCCACTAGTCACAGTAAGGATAGTGATGAGGAGCAGAACAGCAAGAACCATTTGTTTTCTTCTCCTTTCTCCCTTGTAACTGTTTATCAGTAAAATAGTGTAATTTCTTACTATGCGTAATCGTACCATACTCACAAGAGATTGGCAATGGATCACATGAGCTACTATCCATACATCACTTGATAATAGTAACCTCACAAACAATATGCCACACTGCTTAGTTGATTTTTATTATAGCAGCTCCATCGTACAGTAAAATAACCCAATAGAACAGTCACTAGTTAACAACAGTGCCCCTCCCCTAAAAGTTTCCTGGATCCATCCCTGAATTTACTAAACCACATAGAGGCTGTGAAGCTCACACACACGGTACAGCAAGTGATCACCCCAGCACTATCTGTCTATCTATCTGTCTGTCTGTCTGTCTGTCTGTCTGTCTGTCTGTCTGTCTGTCTGTCTATCTGTCTGTCTATCTATCTATCTATCTATCTATCTATCTATCTATCTATCTATCTATCTGTCTATCTACGTATCTATCTATGTACACAATTTGTATGGTACATTGAAACAAACTTGTTGACCTGTTCCAATCAAACACAGTAAACTGTAACGTTCTATCCCAGTCTCCGCTGCATAGCTTCTGCATTGACATGCTGAACTCACTCCAACTACAAGTGACAAAAATTTCACTGATTTACAGTACATGAAATTAACTAGGTATCTGATACAAAATAAAATGAGCTTTAAAAGGGGCCATGCAACAACCGATAAACTTGGTTTTAATGAAAACCAGTTAGGTACCTCGTTTATCGCTATCCTGTGAACAACTGCTTCCTGAATGTTGGCTACTGGTATCCGACTCGGCCATTGCAGCAATGCCTCGAGAACACGCGCTTAATTGTTGAATTATCATATGTAATCACGCGCTTATATCCTAATCATGCAATCACTAATAGCACTTGTATGCCTTACAGACGCCACGTTTTAAAAAAATATCCTTTTATACTTGCTGCCCGAAACTTTCTAGGCCTATCTTGCATGGCTGACAGTGTTGGTGCTTCATCTTGAAGCCGCTATACCTCAATATAACAGTTGCCTCGACACGAAAGTCTCGTGCACCTTATAATACTGGATGCGCCGCGCTAAGCATAATTTACATGAGTTAATGCAGTAATTTACGGACATGATGTTTTCACAGGATGTGAAATCATGCACTTGTATGGGTTGTCCCATAGCCCCTTTAAAATAACGGTTGATTGGCAATTCTACCATTTTATCAGGCATCAACATGTCCTACATGCACACGCACGCATACAGACGCACGCATACAGACGCACGCATACAGACGCACGCGCACACGCACACACTATTCTATAAATATACATGACACGCCATAATTTGTATGAAAGCACTTGGCTAACCCATAAAAATACCATTAATGATAGAGTTTCACTTACACACATATGTATAGCAAACCTTCATAGTTCATAACCATGGTTACTTTAGAACTTTGCTATAAACAAGGACTCAAAAATAACTTAAGGTAAAAAATTTTCTTCTGTTACACACGACTGTAGATAACAACTCTGAACTATTCTTAATTTCATTTATGAAACCATGTGTGGGTGTTTTTATCAATATGCCAAAGGTTCAAAGGTTTAGGCTATGTATTTCACTAAAGGTTCAAGGGTTAATTTTAAACCCTCGTCTTAACACTTATCAGATCATATCGGCCATGATTTTTTGCATAATGACATTGCAAATAACATAACACCAGGAAGTATTTTACAAACTTTGGATCTAGTGTCTTCATGATTGGCTGACTGCGATAGACAACTGTGAACACGCCCCCCTCCTGAGCTTTGGATATCTCCACAAATGGATCAGACTGCAAATAATAAAAACATACACTTGTATTTGATGTGCTGTCTTTAACAGCATTCCACAAGGAAACTTCAATAAACACTTTGGATTTTTCCAGGAAAATTTGATTTTGAACTGATAGGTCATAGAAATTTTATGCCAATTGATATCATAAATTTACTTGATTATAACCAATATTTTGTTAATCAAGGTTTGCATGCATGTAAAGAAATATATTGATGAATATTGTGGCAATCACTGTTAATCAGTACTACATGGTAGAATGAGTTGTGCGATTATCGTAACAATAATGTATTTCTCATATTAGACTGCACGTGCAACCGATATGTTGCTTTATGAATAAACAGTAAAGCACTACTTTGCACGCAGGCACACACACACGCACGCACGCATGCACACACACACACACACACACTACATAATAAGTCATATACACAAACCTTTCCAAAGAAATCCTTCTTGTCCAACTTTTTAGCGTACATTTGTATTCTGATATCGAACTTGGACTCCTCAACTTCCTCACCAGTAATGTGCACAAACCCGCACGATGCATGAGCTGCATACACACACAGTGACAAGCTACATAATATACAGTTACCACCATACATTTCAGTATTCCATACCACCTACTAGAGGTGATCTATACTACCTCAATATTACTAGACAGATGTTTCAACATCAGGGGGCGAGCCTGAGGATGCATGCATGAAGTTAGTAGTGTATGTTATTATGAGTTCCTTTGCTGAAGCCTGCAGCGAAGGATTTACCACAACCAATGAGCTATTGGCATGAGAGAAACACTAGCATAGCATAATTAACACAAGCATCATAGTAGAGTTGAGTGCGCTTCACTTTCAATTGTAACAGTGTGGAGAGTAAAACTGCGGACAACGAGTAGAATCGTGGCATGGTTGACCGTACCAGCCAAATATGAAGCGACCGTAATCTCTACCGTTTCATTCTTCGTGGCATGGTTGACCGTACCAGCCTAATATGGAGTGGTCGTAATCTTTGCCGTTTCATTGTTCGTGCATGGTTGACCGTACCAGCCTAATATGGAGTGGCCGTAATCTTTGCCGTTTCATTGTTCGTGCATGGTTGACCCTATCAGCCTAATATGGAACGTCAGGACATGAAGACGGATATTTTTGCAATACAAAGCACTTGTATGGAAGTATCTGTAAGTTTATCGTGTTTATTTGTACATGAACCACCGTACCAAACTACAGTAGTGTGTTGCAATGCCGTTTTTCGCCGCGGTTCTTCACGCATGGACCACCATACCGTTTTCCACGTTAGAGTGGGGCTCGCTCAGGCTCGCCCCAATAATACACAAACACACACTATTTGTGATGTGCATTATACAGAATATGAATATATATTGTGATATACGTAAATGCAGGATGTGCCCACAATAGTCGGCAGCAATCAATAAAATTAACCACCACTCAGTGACTCAGATAGAATGACCATCACTACAAACGCACTGACCAGTACTAAAATACTAAATGAATGAAAATGTTTAGCCCTGCTAGCCACTTCAATTATTCCAAACAAAAAACCAAGTGTCTACAAGGAATCTAGGCATACGTAGATATTAAAGATCACTAAGTTTCAAAGATTTAAAATCAGCCATTATCCCTTTATGTAACCACCACTCTCCTAAACTTGGCCTGAAATGATATTGACATTTAGTGAATATGAAATTTCTACGCATATTGTGATTTTTAATGATAGCTACATAATTTAAAAATGATGGCTAACACATTCATTCCAAGTACGTAACAATGTATGTATGTATACATGCAAGTTGTTTTCATTTTTGGTTTCTGGTTCTTCACTATAATGTATCAAGACTCACGATAGTGAGTCGCGAGGCCAAGAAGAAGCGCAGCAACGTGACCACTGAGTGAGTTATTCACACGTAGCACTGCCCTCAAATTTGCAAACGCTCTAGCTAAGCCGCCATTAAAGCTATCGCTTAGTTATTACCGACCCACAACGTTCTTACTATATAGAATCAACAAATTGAGAATGGAGGAAATAGGCGCCACCATTTCTAAGTACCAGCCATTGCGAGTTTATGGCACTTGTTGTGCAACTATGCACGACGAACCATCCTTTCCCACCCGATTTGCCCATTTACTAGAGAATTAGTACCTTCATTGTTTGAAGAATCAATAACCCGAAGTTCATTGAAATCAGTTCAGCCATTCTTCTGATACAGCCTTATAGAGTCCTTCCTTTCACCACAAAAATTTTTACGTGACAGTCGTTGTTTTTCTTCTTTCTTCCTTTATTTCATTTTCATCGCACACTTTCCATGGGCTTGCGGGAGCTTGCGTGAACCCCAGAAGTTTTTTCAAACTCTCTTTTTGTACATTCACTTGTTTGTCTAATAACTCACTTATTTGTTCATGGATTTCAGCCAAATTTGTATCAGCACTTCTCCTATGTATGCTCTACTTGTCATATTATTATCAGTCTGAAGTAAACACTTGAATGTATTTGAGAAAGGCTATTACACTGCAGGTTGATAGTTGCCATAACTTGCCAATGGACCCCTGACAAATGATTAGCATAAACTTTAAGATACACAATCTATATTGATGTATCACTCTGTAGTGAAAGTTAAAAAAATTGTAGGCATGAGTTTAACAAAGTTTAATTTACAATATTGTGTGCTAAGCAAGTACAAGTTATGCCCATGCAGTACTTCTCTGCTGCTTGCTAGTAATAACATCTGTTTATACTTCCAAAAAAGTAGTGATATGCTAAACAAAAACACCCTGGGTGTAAAAACAGTGTGAGGCCAATCAGAAGCAGCATTGCAAATAGGTATGTGCGACCAAAAACATTGATATTAGCTGAGGTCAAGAAGTTACCTATACTTCAAAAATCTTTTTAACTACTTGAATGACATACAATAGTTTAAAGCATGTTTTCTATTATTGGCTTTGTCACTTGGCCACCTTTATTGCACCATCATTATTATAAAGGTGGCCAAATGACAAAGCCAATCATAGTTGTGAAAACATGCTTTAAACTATTGTATGCCATTCAAGTAGTTAAAAAGATTTTTGAAGTACAGCTAACTTCTTGGCCTCAACTGATATCAACGTTTTTGGTCGCACATACCTATTTACAATGCTGCTTCCGAGATTGGCCTCGCACTTTTTTTACACCCAGGGTGTTTTTGTTTAGCATTGTACATACACGTATGCTTGTGAAGTATCTTATGTATAAGAACAAGAAAATATCCTGACATAGGCGCCGGAACAGAAAGGGGGCTGGAGGGGCTTCAGCCCCTCCAGTTTTAACTGTTACTCCATAGGATTATAATTTTTCTCTATACAAATCATCTAATAGCCCCTTCCAGTCCTTGTCATTTAGACACTGAAACACGTGATTTATTTAGCTCCCACTTACTAGCTGAACTCAGCTTCTTTGTAAGACTTTTTCCTGCAGTGACAACATCCGCCAGCGTGAATATGGTTTCTCCTATGAAATCGTGCTTGGTAAGGTCGTCCAAATGTCTCTTGTCGTCAACATCGTATATGGACACCTTGTAATGCTGTACCTCTTCAAAATGATAGTCAACAATAAACGTCTTTGTAAACTACAGAATAAATGAAATGAATTGTGAAAATTGCTGTATAAAAAATTGCTATGTAATGGTAAAAATTGATGTTCTACGTACACATGGGTACTTGTTTTGTCACATACAAACAAATGCAAATATTGTGGGAGAGCTTTATCAATTCTGTGGTGGCCTAATAGTCCAATATCGTGAAGGAAAAGTAACCGCGCTCGAAAGCAACGTGTTAAAAGATTTAGGCGAGGGGATAATCTAATCTAATACTGAAGGCTCCACTTAAAGCTATTGAAAGAGCTGTATCGCTCCATATTTGGCTGCGACATGCACTCCCTAACCTTTGGGTCAAGGTTATCATATATAACTTCAGTTCTTCCCAACTTTAACCATGACTTCTTTTGGCCTTCGCTCGTTGCTTTGTAAAGGACAGCGAATGGGTCACTCTTCGAGAATGTATCCAGGTCCAACAATTTTGTGCAGGATACAGAAAGTTCCACCCTGCTTTGCTGGTTAAAATTTCCACCTGCCATGACTAATACGTACCAGAACACGTATGTTCCAACCCAAAATACTAATTTGACCTTTGTAATACGGAGCATGTACGTAAAAAAACGAATACTGTAGTTCACAAAACAGGCAAAGCTGGTACCAAGTGGCAAGGCAGTGGCGCGCGTGTGTGTGTGTGCGCACTTATATGTATGCATATGTATATACATAACAATCTTTATCGTGTACATATACGTAAATCATTTCTATTTAAAATCCATACAAAATAAATTTGCTACTAATTTTTCAATGTTTTGTTGTTTGTGGACCAGTTGGATTTGTGACTGGCTGAGTTGGATAAGGTGCCGGTTGACTAGGATAAGGAGCGGACTGGCTTGGATATGGCGCAGACTGACCACCAGGGTAAGGCGCAGACTGACTAGGATAGGGGGCAGGTTGGCTTGGATAAGGAGCAGACTGGTTGGTAGGGTATGGTGCACCGCCTGGTGGTGGTACTGGATAAGGCGGCTGCTGAGTTGGGTATGGAGCAGTGTTAGGTCCGGCTGGATATGGTGGCTGCTGTTGAAATGATCGTGTCACAGGAGGGTTGGGTTTGATTCCCCTCTTGCTCATATAAGATAGAAACTGGATGGGAATCTCAGCCAAAGTTTCGCGAGCCTATGACGAGATATAAATTCTCATTGAGTATTCATTTCTACCACTCACAAGAGAAAAATCAGCTCCTTGAGTGTTAAATTTTCTCAACGGCACAAACTGAACAATATCTCTTGACATTCTGGTACCATGACTATCTTTCAAGGGATCATCATCGGCATCAAGTACTTCCTATGACAGAATATACAACTATGTTTACCCAATCAAAACAGTTCTACAAAGGATGAACATCATTTTAAGCACAGTGATTTCATTGGATACTTTTATCTTTTGTACGTATATCCAAGATACTCAGATGGGGGGTTCCAAGCTTAAATATGCTGTTACGTAAATGTGTAAAAATAACAGTTTTATGGTAGCTAGGACTTGGAGATTTAAATTCCCGTACCAATAGAAGGTGTGTATTTTCATATTCCATTATCACAAGGTCTGATAAAATTTATGCCAATTTCATATAACTTTCTTTATGGAACTTTTTAAATGTGCACACATACATATTGGGTTAGGACTATGTGTACAGCTACCATTAATACACAGCCTACCATGGCAGAGAAATCAGCACCACCAACTCCTACAATCACAATGGACAGTGGTAAACTGGAAGCTTTTACTATCCGGTTGATTGTCTTCTGCATGTCTGTAATCACACCATCCTATATACAAAGTTTACAAAATATGTATATCGCACATCACTAGTATACTGCAGCATTGTCCACTCACTGTGATGATCAACAGGATCTGATAATGCTGCACGTCTTGTGACGGATGCGTAGCGTACTCCATGGCCTTGTCCAAGATGGACGAAAAATTGGTTGGTCCATAGAATTCCACCTGGCTGAGAGTATAATGGTAAGCATCCAGTATGCCCTGCAAATAAATAGCATATGCATTTATGACAAGACTTGAATTTATAATAAATGTATTTAAACAAAAATTCGCGGGTCTTTATTTTCGCGAACCTTTAAATCTGCAAAATCATTTTTTACAAGTTACTTGCCTGGACTCCTGCTACTTCTGGAGCATCAAAGTTGAAGTTGAGAGGGAAGCAATGTGACACACCTTTAAACTGATGTGCCCTGGCGCCAAACCCGAATGAAGGAAATTGTTGATCAGAATCATAATCAGCTAATATGGTGGCCACTGACTTTATGGCTGCTACATAATCATTGTCCTATATAGTCATTGTAAAAAACATGTACACACACGTGTGTGCACACTCACACACAACATACCGTATGGCACAATTTTTGACAATGGAAAAGATTGACACATTTGGCGCTAAGCTACGTAGCTATCTGTTAGTTTCCCTTTCAATACGGGTGGCCTAAGATGATGTCTGTCAATATTTTCCCTGTCAAATACCTCGGTGAAATGCATCATTCAATATTTGCCCCATCAAAAAATTGTGCTATGTGATTCACACACATACGCACTACTGCACATACCCCAAGCAATTACAGAAACCATCACTGACACAGAATATGTACGTATACATATGTATACATGTGATGATCATGCGTGCATACATACGTACATATGTATGTTAATTTTGTAATCAAATTGTACAAGAAACTTTTGCGAGCATGATTTATTTACGTACGTATTTATTGATGATTTATTTACGTATTTTGATTTACGTACAACATGAAGTACTAACCTTATATGGGTTATTGTAGTGTAGAGAATTTGGATTAGTAGGTTTACCATTGGAGCCCTACAATTACACATACGTAGTAGTAGCAGCACACAATAGGGTAAGCATTGTACGTATACCGAGAAAGTTGGGCAACAGAAAAGTGAAACTTTCGACGAGAAAGTTTGATGAATGGCCACAAGGTATAATAGTTACGCTATGTGTTTGGCAAATCATGCATGCCAAATTCACCAAAGTCTTCCGTCACCAAATTTCTCACTATACAGTATACGTATGTATATAATAATTGATGATGTCACTGCTCCTTACCGTGAAGTCAATAGCAACAATCAGGTTGAGTTCACAGCCACCTTTGATGTAGTCCACAAAACTGACCTTTGCAATTGCTCTATAATGTAATGAGTAAAATGGACATGTATCGATTACATCAACTTTTCTGACATAAATGGACAACTTGCGTAGCACCAAGCTCTGAAATAGCTCCCTTGGGCACATATAAAATATTTATCCCTCAACAAGAAAACTATGTACATATGTATGTTGCAGGCATGGGGTGTCCAGGGAACACAGCAACAGAAGTATCACATTCATAATTTGTGATTATATACACACATCAAGCTTATTACCGGACATGATGGAAGGCCAGCATTCCTGAGTTATGGTACTTGTGGCCTTTCTTTGCCTTTATCGTTGGATTGATTAAATCCAGTTGTGTGACGCTGCCTCCTCTACAACAGAGCACACAATGTGTGAGTGTGTGTGTGTGTGTGTCCCAGTGCATGTGTGTGTTGTGTGTGTCCCAGTGCATGTGTGTGTTGTGTGTGTCCCAGTGCATGCGTGTGACATAATAAAATTCTTCTGAAAAAATGTCTTGTTACAGGTGTATAGGTATAATTTTGATCCATGCATATTTCATGACCACTGCTCAGTAACTACATACATACAAACATACAAACACATACATACATTATAGCGTTGCTTACTTTTCTGGTATGATATCACGCAGCTTACACGTAGCAATTCCAATCAACTCATGGTCCCCTGACCTGTAGTAATAACAACTTATGGTCTGTACATACATCACACACATGCACACACGTACATGTCACACACACACGTACATACTTGCACACATACACACACACACACACACAACATGCATACATGAATTTTATCATCCTTTCACTAAATTAGGGATTAAACAGATACTCACTAGCCTATAGCTAAGCAACTAGATTATGCCATTATATTCATCATACATTTCTCAAAAGTAAGTCTCCAAAAAATATTTCACAATTTGTATAAAAGTTGTAACAGTAAATTTGCAAATTTGTAAGGTCACTAAGGTGATGTAATTTACAAGCACAGTTCTCTCACTTAACTACTCATCATCATCTATACAATGAGTAATTATTACAATTATTCTATTGTCGCAATTAATAAAACTCTAAGTAGCATAGGAATATTTGGTGCACATAGTATGTATATGCATTTCAGCAATGTACTAACTTGTTCCAATCATATACACTGAACTGTAGTAATCTATCCCAGTCTCCGCTGCACAGCTTCTGCATCGGCATGGTAAACTCATTCCAACTATACATGCATAAAAAGCCATGCGTGACACAGTGCAAGTGTAACACCCAGTGTATGTAAACAAGTGTGTAAATGTAATTGTAATTTGTAACACATTGTAACACAATGTACATGTATGTAACACAGTGTAAGTACGTATATGTACGTAATTGTAACACAGTGTATGTATATTATAGTAGTGACATACTATGCTACATAGCAATAACATACACGGGATCCAGTGTTTTCATGATGGGCTGACTACGGTAGACAATGGTAAACGAACCACCGGCCTGTGACTTGGCTATCTCCACAAATGGATCAGACTGCAAAGAAAAATATTCTGGAAAGGTCAGTTGCTAGTGTGTGTGTACCTTAAATAGTACTATGCAGATTCTAATATATTGGGACACCAACAATATTAATGGTTTTCTATTGTCTGTGTGGGTACTAACAGGGGAGTAAAACCTACATTGTATCATGTGCTCATGTGCTTTAGTAAAAACTTTAAGATAAAATTTAGGTAAAGCAATTTTTGTAGTGCTACATTAAATTACTTTTCCGAAGAAGTCCTTCTTGTCCAGTTTCTTAGCGTACATCTTCATGTTGATGTCAAACTTCGACTCTTCCATCTCCTCGCCGGTGATGTGTACAGATCCACCAGCTGGCTGACCTACGACACATCACCAATAGCAACAAGAAGATGTTACGATTGCTTGGTAAAAATTACATTTAGCACTTTGGCTAACAGTCTTTACTGATAACACAAATCAAAAGCATAACATCAAGCAACAAATCCTTTTATGTTTTGGAAGGTCACAATACAAATATGTATATTTCAAATCAGAAACGAAATAGTTTCAACTCTATTCGCTATAACTTAAAAGACTCTCCTGCCTTTGTGGTAAAGTGTGTAGGCTGTCAGTATAAATATAGCATAGGTTATGAAAAGCCATACCATATAGTAAAAAATTTTGGCAGTAAAAAAGTTTGGCGAATCGCAGCCAATTCGCCAAAGTTTTTTACCGCCAAACCTTTTTACTATACGGTATTTCAATTACATTACATACTTATATAAATAGTTAAATTCTTACTTCCTGAATATTTCATCAGTTTCTTAGTGAGGCATTTTCCAGCTGTTATTACGTCGGCAAGCTTGAATTCAGCTAGTCCAAGGAAATCGTGCTTCTCTAGGTCATCTAGTTTGACATTGTCGTCAAGATCGTAGATCACCACTTTGAAATGCTGCACTTCTTCAAAACGATAGTCCACCACAAACGTCTTTGTAAACTATCGGGACACATAAAATGGAAACAAGTTAATGTTTTGCCACTAGTACCTTAGAAAGTGCTATTGTCATAACATGTACATAATAGGTAATGTACATGCTTCAAATTCATTCTTGCCTGTACATTTTATTTATAATATATATACATAATCTTCATACTCGTTAACCCCTACATGTGTTATAATAGTAGATGGTGTTTTAATTTGGTGGATTGAGAAATTTGGGCATTTGCTAGCATGCACAAGCACCTGATATAATTTCATATACTCTAGCCACCTTGAGGGGCAACAATACCATCATTTCAAATGCAAAATAGTATGTTAATTATGCATGGTGTATTCGGCAAGTGTATCACACTTCCCAAACAGGTTTAACATTTTTCTGTAATACAAACGCTAGTCTCGCGTGGCCTGCAAGCGATAGCGCCCTGCGCTAAAAAAGCGGTCTGGCCACGCGAGACTATACAAACGCTTGCTTTGCTGCCACTGCGAATGACTGACTTCCAGACGTTCACGTGATTGGCGGTACTCGTGCAAGCCCTATATTTGGTGAAGGCCTAAAATATGAGCCAATTCTTTACAGATGCAGTGCTGGCAGAATTAAATTTGGAAATCAACCAACTTGAACCACCAATTCCTAGCTAGTGGGACAGCATCAAGCCGGCCTGGGCACTGACCCTGGCCATGAATTAAAGTACTCACGTGCTTAATAAATGCGTGCGCGATCATTTACGGCTTGCTATTTCCTGTTCCGTTTACGTAAGGGTGGTGAACAAAAGTAAATCCCCACACTATAAGAGTACAAAGTCTATGTTTGACGTCATAAACTCCACAACTCCATGCCAGCTGCATGGCGTATATAGATACGCTAACCTTCGGGTTAAGGTTGTCGTAGATCACTTCAGTCTTATCTACCATCCAACCCTTCTGTCCTAGCCCCGGTTTCGTTTCGAACAGGACGGCAAATGGGTCGCTCTTGGAAAACACGTCCTTGTTCACCAGATCCGTACACGAAATGTACAATTCAACTTTAGTGACAGGACCATCGTAATTTGCACCCGCCATGACTGATAAAAGTAGCCAAACTCCTCGAAAGCTCCGCCTGGATGATTTAGAAGTGCAAAGAATAGTGAAACATAACACGGAGAGCTATTGAAACGCCCACGCAATGTTTTATACCGTATATTAAAATAAAAATTCACCAATATACGTAATACACAGTGAAACATCATTAAAGCATGTATGTTAACTATAATGCAGCTTGTTATGAGCAGTTGTCCCATCACTGGGTGTTTGCTGTTGGCCTCCTGCAGCCGGTGACTGCTGAGTTCTCTTTGGAGGGTACGGTGGATTTGGTTTGATATTATGCATCTTCATGTATGACATGAACTGGACGGGTATCTCGGCCAGTGTCTCTCTAGCCTGCAATATAATATCATTCATAATTGGAGGCATTGAAGCTAAGACATTTGATGGTGTAAGGATTCTAAGGAACCTCACAATTACTGTATAGTGCAATTTTTTGATGGAGGAAAATATTGACGCTAAGCTACATATGTAACAATGCATCACAATTTTGCTTTTCAGTAGTATAACTAATACAGGTGGCCTAGGATGCTGTCTGTCAATATTTTCCGTCAAATTTCTTGATGAAAATTGCGCTATACAGCATTGTTTCAGACTTTTAAAGTAATAAAATTCTTAGGGGTATAACAATTGATTAAGTATTGACACTAGGAAGCCTTATTCTTATTAAGGGACATACCAGTGAAAAGCTCCCGCTGAGGGTTTGGTGTTTCTGCAGCTGCAGGAACTGGACGATGTCTCGTTTCATAGTGCGACCATTTCGGTCCACTAAAGGTGTAGAATCAGCATCCAGCGTTTCCTGTAGCAACCATCATAACACATTATGGTTATGGTATAAAGCAATAGATATATGTTAGGGTTGGTGGTTAGAGTTAATTAAAAGCATTGTGAATTTTTATTCGCAAAATAAAGATGATATCAGTACCAGGTAGGCCTGTTACGATACATACATACATACACACACACACACGCACACAGACAGACACACAGACACAGACAGACAGACAGACACACACATGCATATGTAGGTATGTACATATACTGGAGATGGAGGACTCACCATGGATGCAAAATTGGCATTACCAACGCCGACTATTATAATGGAGAGGGGCTTCTCCGATGCAGCTACTATCCTGTCCACCGTGTTCTGCATGTCCGTGATCACACCATCCTGAGGTGACATTACAACATGTCCATAAACAGTGTTCATAATTACAGTATATCATATAGTGCAATCCTTGACGATGCAAAATATTGACAGACAGCATCTTAGGCCACTTGTATTAGCTACAACTAATTTTTTGAGTATTGCTAACTTAGTGCCAAATGTCAGTATTTCGCCATCAATAATTACACTATACGTAACTATGATAGTTTGAGACAAAATGTCTCTAAAAAACCTTTATAATATGACTTCAATTTTTATTCACAAAATAGGTACATACATAGATGTTTTAGTTAATAATCATAGTCTGGGACAAAGTAATATAGTACGATCATCATTTTTATTCGCAAACCAGGTATGTAGACGTCATGAGATGTTTAAATGTAGCTGTTATGTAGGCAAAATATTCACAATTATATTTTCACAAAGGATATTTATCGTGGAAACTTTCAAAAATTTCAGACTAAAGAGTGAGTAAAAATTAATATTCTATACAAATATAATCATGGTGGCTAGTTGTACTAGCTACACTTCTGAGGAGGGCCATGGCCTGTCACTTCCACTGCATACAAATAAGAAATAATAAACATGAAATACACATCAGGAACCACGGTCAACTTATCAAGAAATTTGAGTTTCCAACATCACTGATCATCATGAGTCTGACTTACAGTTATGACGAGCAGCAGGTAGTAACGTTGATTGTCCTGGTCTACCGGCTTGGAGGCCATTTCTATCGCCTTGTCAAGGAACATGCTGAAATTGGTCGGTCCATGTAGCTCCACTCTGGAAAGAGTGTAATAGTAAACGTCCAGAATTCCCTACATATACGATGACAGAAGTTGTAAAAACATTATCACAATAATAACCAGAAAAATGTCAACTCAAGGGATGAAAATGTCATCAGAAAGTCAAGAGGTCTGCCACAGACGGCCCAGGATTTTCAAAATCTCTGCCAATATTTGTAAAAGTTATAAAATTTGATTGAAAATTTTACACAAATTTATCAAGATTTACTAATAGATTTCATTATTTATAATGTGTCTTATTTTTAGTAGAGCTGCAACTAATATTCATAACTGTAAGATTTGGACAGTATTCACATTAAATTTCCTGTGGGTGCATCAGCTGCATTAGCACTCAAATATTCGGATACTTAAAGCCGGTATTCATTGCAGCCCTGAAGCTAAGTATCGTGATAAATAAAATCATGATTTGAGTAAGATCCAATCAATGCATGCCTTGCAGAAACTAAAGGGCCAAGTCTAGTATCCATGATACAGTGGACTGTGACCAACCTTCTTTTTAAAAATCAGGATAGCAAATAGTATCTGTTTTAAAAATATATATATGTATTACACTCACTTCAACGCCATCCACTTCTGGGTTGTCGGGGTATCCGTTGAGAGGGAAACAATGTGAGATGCCGCCCAGCTCTGGAGCTTTTGCGCCAAATCCAAACACCGGGAATTTCTGGTTTGAATCGTATGCCGCCAGAACGCCAGCCACTGATTTGATGGCCACAACATATTGGTTGTCCTAATGGAAGATAATAAAACCTGTCAAACAAGTTTCTGTACATAGTGGGAAAATTAGTGGTATTGCAGATTGAAAATTTGGCGGTGTTTAATTTTTGGTGGATGGAAATTTGGTGGTGTTTAAATTTGGTGGATTGGTGAATCATGGATTTTAATTTAGCAGAGGTCTAGAACATGAGCCAATGCTTCATGTACGTTATGAATATGAGCGATTAGCAGAATTAAATTCGGCAGTTTCATAATCTGCTAAACTACCAAATTAAATTCCATCCCAAATTCCCCACCATATGGTACATATATTGCTGAGAACCGTAGTGATGTGTATTCTCACGCGCTAAACCTTTTGTCTGTCTAGAAGGTAAATATTAATGATTTGAAAATCCGGAAATAAGCTTACATGTAAAATGCAAAGGATTTCATTACTGTTTGTTAGTGGTAGCTTTATATTTTCCAAAAAGTTCTTGCATTGGCGTTTCAAAACATAAGCTGGACAGTGCGATGTGATTGGTAACTGTTGTCATAAACAACCAATCGGATTGAAGTTTATTTATCATATCATTAGAAAACCACGGTAATATGCATATAATAAGGTGAATAGAATGCATATATTCTTTAGTATGTTCTCTAGATCTTGTGCATGGCAGTTGGATTAAATATACTTGACAACCTCACAAACAATATACTGGCGACTCAGACAGACACGTCTACTGATGTTCAGTGCTTGAAATAAGCAGAAAAATATGCTAAGACAGACTGTCCGAACAAAAGTGATTTTGATCAGACACTTATGCAATTTGCTAAGACAGTTTCCTGCCAAATTGTATAACATGCCCCAAGTGTTGAACAGTGCTGAGGACTGATGATTCCTTAAGCAAGTTTAAGAATGAGTGATTTTTAAAGTAGTTCAGAAACACAATTTTCTGTTTGGACATTTTGTCTGATCAAAACCAAAAATGTTCAGACAAACATCAATTTTGGTCGGAAAATGTCCAATGTCCGACCACTATTTCAAGCACTGGATGTTCTATGCAAATACATATGTGTGGCTTTTCAAAAGATAAAGAAGCCATGACGTGACAGCTAAAAGCACACACGTGACAATTTATTCAATCATTTGATGGGTGGCCTTTTAACATGCAGACAAAGCCATACAAGTGCTAATACTATGGATGATTAATTAAATTTTATGGCTTATCAACTGACACAAGTTGTTAATGCAACATCACTTAATGCCTCAATAATGTAACCAATTATTCTAATTACAGACCACCAAAAGTTAAAACTATGTATGTATAGCATAGGCTGCATAGCACTGAGAGCAACCGTGACATTTATTGTCAATTTTAGCACCAGTTTTGTCACAGTACAAAAAGTCAATAACAGCATTATACGTATACGTATACACTAGACAGATAGTACATGTCAGTAACGTACGTACATAATAATAATACATACCAGGCGTCTATCACTGAAATGTAGAGAAGTTGGCTTGTTGGGTGCTCCATTTGATGCCTGGTGGTTGGCATATAAATTAATATCACACATAAGCATTAAATGGAATAAAAGATCAGACATACTTCTGAATTAAGGACATGAAATAAAACTAGATCAATGCTGCCGTACACACAGACAGACAACAGACAGACAGACACACACAAACACACTCACAGTAAAGTCAATAGCAATCATTAATGTAATCTCACAACCTCCTCTGATGTAATCTAAAAATGAGTCCAGTGGAATGGCCCTACAGTAAATATATATACATTAAGATTTTATATTTGTAAATTTTTTACCGATTGCCACATTTTAGGAGTGTTTTATATTTCAGACAGCTGATATTTCAAGGCAATATTGATTATCACAAACATAAAAAATCAGGTTAAAATTAAATGTTAATATCATTATAAGACTTATAAAAGATACTCCTAATCATTGCACTTCAAAGCACTGTTTTACATGTTAACCTTACTGATCCAAAGTGCAAAATCCCGGACGGCTTGTCTTCCTGGTGGTGTCCTGGCTTCTTCTTCTTCCCCTTGGAGTGCATGTGGTGATTGATCAATGGCAATTGTGTGACGTTATCATTTTCACTACACATGCATATACGTACACATACAGATGGAATCTCTCTTCAAAAAACCTCTTAGAACCACCAATATACAATACTCATACAGTACCTAATTCTGCATCAAAACAATGATGTAATTTCAGTAGCAATAAATTTACAGTTTTTACCCAAAAATTACCACATCACAATAGCTAAAAATATCACGATAATGATAATAATGTATATTTCATCACGATTATTGCATAGTCACCATCAAATTATGATATGCTAACTTGCAAATCTCCCTCAGTGAGGTATGTGCTTCACCTATCATCTGTGGATCACCAGACCTAGACAACAAACAAGTTAGTAACGAGATGAACATTTGCCATACTGATACATGAAATTTAAGATTTTTGACTAAACCACTAAGTTTAAATCCACTAATCACTCATGTTGCACATGAAAGTATTGGCTCATGTTTCAAAAAATTAACTCCCTTAAAAACCAATTGCTACGTATATGGTACTTGGTGCATCGATGTTGACACTTGGTACTTGATTTACGTATATCGTAAATATTGTAAACATAGTAATCTTGGTGTTGATGTGGACATGGACTATGCATGGAGCACAGTGGAACCTTTTAATGTGGACATAAAATGAAATGAGGAGACCTCCAAAATTCACATGGTCAGTAAATTTTAAAGTCTTAAGTAACCATTTAGCTTAAGTGACCTGTAAAATCAGGACACCGTTGGTTCCAAGGTGTCCGTTGTATGCAGGCTCCACTGTAATGTAATGGTATGGGTATCAAATCAAACCCAAAGTATGGAGTATTGGTATGAAAGAATTAACATGTGCATGCGCACAATCCACACCTGTTCCAGTCTAAACAAGCAAATTTTAGTTTTCTATTCCAGTCTCCACTGCATAGCTTCTGAATGGATATCTCAAACACTGGCCACCTACAGTGATAGCGATGATGATAGCGTGAATGTGTGTGTGTGTGTGTGTATGAATTGAATCAGCTATATAATTACCTGGGGTTAAGATTTCTTGAAATCACTGACGTTCGGTGTGCCAGAGTGAACGACCCGTTCTCCTGTTCCTTGCTAATTTCCAAGTAAGGATCAGACTGCACAGAGATCAGGAATAAAACTTTACCTCCACTATACCAACCAATGCACAAATACACAGAATTAGCCAATCAGATAAGGGCATAACAATTCAATCTGCTACATGTGTGCACAGACTAAGTAAGTAACATCCAGTAACCAGACATTGTCCAGACATAAGCTGACATGTTCGGACATAACCTGACATGCCAGGAGAAATGTCTTGACAATTTGTATTTACTATTAATTTTTTTTGAGCAATGAAATTTTTTAATTATAGTACTAACTTTTCCGAACAAGTCCTTCTTCTCTAAGTTGGTACAGTACAGTTGCATTATGATTGTGTAGTTAGAGTCCTGCACATCTTCTGCTTGAATATGCACCTTTGCTACCGGCACTTCCATTCCTTATAAGGAATAATATAATATAGTACACATATCTATCTACTGTACTCTGTACGTGTAGTAAGTATGTATGTACATTATGCATGTACCATATAGCTCCAAATTTTCGTGGTTGAAAATTTTCGTGATCTTAGCTGATTTTTGTGATTCATCATTATTTCATGATTTTGAAGTGTGAAGAAGCCCTGTACTTAAGGGTGGTGTAAGGAAATTTTCGTGACAAAAATTTTTGTGATTTCTGTGTAATTCATGAAAATCACAAAAATATTCGACCACAAAAATTTGGAGCTATACAGTATATATCTAGTACTATGCGATAATCGAATTTTTGTGATACTCGTTTTTTAAACATTATCGTGATAATAAAATTTTCATTATCGTGTTATCTGATAATAATTGTACTGTATCAACTTTGGTAGGAATAGTCATTTTTTTGTGAAGATACTGCTATTTCTACAGAATTTTTTTCACTAAAGCAGTAGTTCAAAACATTCATACATGGCTAACTACATCTCTACTTAGTTCTACATAGATTATAATGAAGAGTTCTCAACTCTTACAATAGAATGTTTATAATGTTTTGGTGTATTTGATGGATATATGCCATTATTGTGATAATCATGATACTTAGTTGTATTATCGTGATAAAAGAATTTCCATTATTATACAGCCCTAACATATGCATGCATGTATGTATGTATGTGTGTATGTGTGTAGTGTGTGTGTGTGTGTGTGTGTGTGTGTGTGTGTGTGTGTGTGTGTGTGTGTGTGTGTGTGTGTGTGTGTGTGTGTGTGTGTGTGTGTGTGTGTGTGTGTGTGTGTGTATGTGTGTGTGTGTGTGTGTGTGTGTATACTATGTATGTATGTATGTATGTATGTATGTATGTATGTATGTATGTATGTATGTATGTATGTATGTATGTATGTATGTATGTATGTATGTATGTATGTAGAGGTGTACTAATATTGAATTTTTTATACCTGATGTTCATGCACTTATGTACTTGAAAGATAATGATGTATACATATGTACATATCAAGCTGTTATTCCTATAACACATCAATTGACATACATATGTAATAATATTCAGTTGCATGTACGTACGTACACATGTAGGTATGCATGTATGTGTGTATGTGTATTTACGTATGTATGTATATGCATATATTCAAATTGTAGTTCATTGATATTTCCTACAGTAACAACAGATTCAGTATACCTTCTTTTATCAGAGGCATTGTCAGTGATGAACCAGACGTCAGAATTGTGGCAAGACAGAATTCGATTTCGCCCATGTAGTCTTGTTTATATAGTTCCTCAAGGTGGTAGTTATCATCGATGTCGTAAATGATCAGCTTGAAATGTTGCTGTTCTTCAAAATGATAGTCAACCAGAAAAGTCTTTGCAAACTAATAACAAAGATAATAAGTTGATTCAAAGTTTATTGCCAAAGTGCTTTTAAAAAAGTATGTGGGCAAGTGGTTTCATTATGCAATTATGCAGCTATCACTGTTAAGCCCTACCCACCCCAGTATGGGGAAGGTGGGACATTACCAAGGGATCTGATGCAAAATTTGGCTCCGAGGGCGGGGCATTTGAACTTTACTGCAAATGTGATATTATTATTGCAGGTAATATTAGTATAGTACAAAGTTAAATCCCGTTTTGTCCCCACTTCAGCACGTGGGGGACAAGTAAGGGATTTGAACACAAAGTTCAGCCCCAGTATGAGGAATTTAATCACTGGTTAGGTCAAATCCCCACTCCTCCCCATACTGGATGGGTAGGGCTTAACATGATAGGTGCATTAATGCATCAGTCATTGCATGAACAAGAGTAGTCATTTTTAATCAATAAATTAATAAACAATCTTTTTAAAAGTTGTTGTACAATGAGTCAATTTGATATCACCTCCTAATAACACACACACACATTAAAGCATATTACATTATCTACATATTAAATGTATCTATTTATTGTCCAGGTATACGCGTTTACACAGCATACTATTATCAGTTGGGCGTACCGTTGGATTTGACGAGTCCTTTATGACTTCTGTCTGATCTTCTTTGTCCCAATATCTTCTTCCGCCTCTCTCGTTTGATTGGTAGAGAACGCACATCGGATCACTTTTTGAAAATCTGTCCATCTTGGGTAGATCATTACAAGAAATTGATAGTTCAACTTTAGATATCTCCATGTTTATAGCTTGTTTAAGTCAAAAACCCCAACAGCGATAAATAACTACGTAAGCGCCAAATGTTATAATTAATGAACACTGGGGCTCGCGCTGGAGAACGTGAACGTCCGTGTGATAATGAATTCCTACATACCATTATTGTCGGTGTTTAGGCACCAGAATTTTACAATACCCCCGTACATATATGTAGCATACAGCATGCAACCTCCTCTCCCATTGTTTCAAATACAACATACCGTATACGGCAAAACATTCGAGGGCGAAAACTTTCGCGGTTGGAATAGAAAACGAACGTTCAAGGGAAAACTTTCGCGGTAGCAGCTTCTTTTATAAGAATGTCTATTGCTAACTAACCTATTCGTCGTAAAACATTCGCGGTAGAGCAAAAAACCGCGAAAACCGCGAAAGTTTTCGCCCTTGAATATTTTGCCATATACGGTAATTTCCACGACTACATTAAATACCACATATACATATGCATGTAATATATAAAAAATTAGAATGGATTATCTTTTCTGTTATGACATTGCTACAGAGGAAATTGATGAAGATACACTGCTTCGTTTAAGGTACGGTTGCCATTCGCTGGATTGTGATACTGCTGACGATAAGGATGAAAGAGATGGACGAAATTTTTTTGGCTTTATCATGTGCATCTTCATGTAGTCAAGAAACTGTTCTGACAATGCTTGATCTACTTCATCACACTGTATATTATAATAAAAGTACATAACATTTATAAGTGTGCGTTCTATTAGAGTATTTGCAAAATTAAGTTTACAAAATTTGAAAAATATTTTTGCTGCACAATATACTTTCCATTAATAGTCATTAGTGATGCACCGATACACACAATTTGAAACTGATGATAGGGCTGATACCGACACTGGTATCAGCATTGGTGCATCACTAGAATTCATTACTTGAAGTTATTTGTGTCACAATACTCACCAAAGAAAAGGTTGGTCCTCTCGTGTGCATGCACTGTCTTAATGGTACAAATTTGACAATATTACGTGTAGCGGCTTTGCCATTACTATCAGCTGCCAACATCAGTGATGATGTCACCTGTAGAGATATTTCAGCTTATACTTACTGAATCATATATACAACAAATCTGAATTTCTTAATTGTAGCTTCGACTTTACTAAATAGACACATGCATACACATGTACACACACATACGCACACAATACGCACACAAGTGCACAGACAGACAGATAGACACACACTGACACAATTATACATACACATATACACATGTACATACGTAGTCACACAGATCACAATGTATTAAGTTACATACTGTAGTGAAGTCAGCAGAGCCAACACCGATGATGGTGAGAGATATCGGCAGTCCAGAGGCCAGAGCAATCTTACTGATAGTGTTAGCTTTATCATTTACCACACCATCCTATGCATACACCACTCATCTCAAAATTGATATAGTTTAGTGCTGCCACGATATAGAAATTTTTACGTCACTTGTCATGAAAGTTTATGTCATGACATGAAATTTGATTCATGCTACCTCACCAAAGATATAAAAATTTGAAATTTCTCCACAGATTAGTCTAATGAAGTGTGTTTATATGACCAATACTCTATAACTTATGCAGTCAAATCATGTATTTCAGTATTTCTAATTATTACATGTCACGATATATATCACTATATCGTGGCAGCACTAATATAGTTATAATTAAATCTTTATGGTTTTGTCATAACCATATATAGATTATAGAGGGCAGATGTGATTGTGGGTTTAGAATTTTTTGTTGATTAGATACTTACATAGGTCGATGTGTCATTAACTATATATGGTGATACATATTAGTTATAACATGGGCAATCAGGATTTGCCTGATATATATGCCCGCACTCTTAGTCTTGGGCATATCAGGCAAATCCCTCTTAGCCATGTGTATATTCCATTCTCACTGTTAACATCACTAGGTGATGGTAAGTTCTGTCCTCCCTGCTGACAGACACCAGGGCTTGCTCTATCACCTTGTCCAAGATGTCGGAATAATTTGTAGGTCCATATAATCTAACCAACTTCAACTGCTCTTCATAAGCTTTGATCACATTCTAAGAACAATTAGTATAATTATGTAGAAACATAATGTTACAAATAATAATTTTAGCGAAATATAAAATTCACGAACAAATTTTATGGTGGATTAAAATACACTAAAAAGCTACATTTAACCAACTATTGTGTTTCCATGCATGCGAAAGAAACTGGCTACCGTATAGCGGGAAAGTTTGGCAGCGATAAAGTTTGGTGAATTTACTCTTACAAAGTTTTGGCGAGGAAAAGTTTGGCAAATCAATCATTCTGAGGCGAGCGTAACAGCGTGTTGCTTCATTTTATGCGCCAGGATAATATTAAAAATCTTGGTGCGCTTTCGTGTTTTTGCATTAATAGGTGATGGCGAGCTGAACGAGCAGTAATATCTGGCAAGCTTTGTAGCAGATTCAGCAATTCATAGTTGCCTCACATCTGGATTTGGGCCAATTCGCTGATCGATCTTCTTCCCTGCATTGTAGCGTTGATTAAAAGTAGACTGAAAGTAGTCCAACTAACTTTGGAATAATTATAGCAGAGCTACTGTAGCAGCGAATAAGAATAAGGCTTTAACCGAAATGTGTATACTGTTCAATACAAGGTGAGTCACGCAAGAACTCTTATTGGTTTGGCAAATCATTCATGATTCACCAAATTCACCAAACTTTCCCGCTATACGGTATCTACTATATATCTGGCTACAAAGCAAATACACTACCTGTAGAAGCACAGTCGAATCCCTTATAACAGCATTTTTATTATACACTATTCTTTTAGTCCAAAAACTTTTGTGTCTACAAAGTTCATGAGAGAAGTTGCCTTTATGAAAATATAATCATGATTGTTCAATACTATAACACCTTATAAATCATATCATACACTATCCCACTAGGAAACCATAAGAAGCTATAAGCCTGTGGACAGGGAGTCAGACCTATTAACTTAACCCAATGTGCCTGATTCAAAAATCCTATTTTAAAATCGCAAAAATCCTATTTTAAAATTATGAGTGAAACTTTAGTCTCACAAAAATTTTGGACTATGCGGTATGTATGTATGTATTGCCATAAATCACCTCCACGCCATCAATATAAGGATTATCAGCGTTTCCATTTAGTGGGAAGCAGTCGGAAGCAACTCCACTCCCCGGCAGACAGGCTCCAAATCCATAAGCTGCAACTTCAGGGTCATAAGTATATTTGTCCATCAATGCCATCAGTGCTTTAAGACAGTAAATGTATTCATTGTCCTAATAAGGTAATGGCTACATACAAAGCTGGCTATATATGACACACATCATGTATTTTAAAAATAATTTCTAAACTGATTGATTCTTATCTGCCAAATACTAACCATATATGGTAATAGCTATTTAAGGTAGTAGCTATTTATAAGGTAGTGGTTATAAATAGCTATAGCTATTAGCTATAGATAAACTAACTTGGCTTTTACTGATGTAATGTAATGAAGCGGGTAACGTCGGTGCACCATTGGACTCCTGTACGCAACACAAAACACATAATTATGTAATTTTATTCCACACGCAGCTGACAGTCAGAATTCCTTAGCCACACATACAAATAGAATGGAGGGACCAGGTTGGGCACTGAGGCTGGGGACATGTTTTCTAATTTCATTGATAGTGTTTTATACTTTGATAAGCCTCTATGACATGCTGCCATATAATAGAACGCATGCCAAAAACCATCTTTAGGGCTTCCCTTGGTTTGTAAAAAGCAGCCAGAACCTCTTTTGATGCTCCTAAGACTATTATCAAAGTATAAAAAGCCTAGGCATAAGGTATCCATATTTTACTGTTGTTGAAAAACCCCCCATTTCTCCATCTTCTTCTTCTTTCGCGTGTCTACAGTCTACACGAAGTTGAAACCACAAATAAAAACTACTGGCGTATCTTTAAAGTAGCGCTACCCAGGTCTGCCATATTTTAAAAACTTCGTTTTCTAAAGCGATTGGAAGATGTGAATCAAAATTTCCTCCATAAACATCGAGAAGCCATACGAACACCCAAGATGCTTGTGTGAACAACGGCTAAACATTATTCAACGAATGTTATTCATGCCACATCATTTGTAATGAGCGGTTTTATAACTGAGCTGCTTATTTTAGCTGCTTTCTGCTTTCATTGCTGGAACTCCATAAAGATCAAGAAGCCACACGAACGCACAAGATGTTTGTGCAAAAAACAGCTTAAACATTATTTAACAAATGTTATTCACACCATACCATCTATAATGAGTGGTTTTATAACTGAGCTGCTTCTTTCAACTACTTATTGCAACTTCTGTTTTCATCACTAGAAAAAATGACCAAGTCCTTTATTTTCCGCATCACACATAACACTAAGTTTTCTGAGATAAGGCACTTTAATTAATGATAACATAGTGGATTTCTCCATTCAAAGGAAAGTGCTATTGTGTGCTGTGTTAGGAATCACTGCCCAGCAATGGACATGAAAAAACTAAAGAAACGAGTAAATTAAAAAATTGTGAATTTCAAAAGGACAATAGGGATCCTGAAAAAAGTAACTAAACAAGGTGAAGAGTCTGTAGCTAATAATCAGAGCCTGTGATTCTATGACATCCCTATTTTGACTGTTAAAATCATAGTTAGCCATGCTTCAGTCAAAATAGGGATGTCATAGAATCACGGGCTCTGAATATTAGCTACAAACTCTTCACCTTGCTTAGTTACTTTTTTCAGGATCCCTATTCTCCTTTTGAAATTCACATTTTTTTTAATTTTGCATCCTTGAAATTTTGAATTATTGAACCTATTTCAATTTAAAACAATGGGTAGACAAAGCCTTACTGTGAATGCCATTAATGTCTTATCAATTTTTACATAAGGTAACTATAGTGATTCTCTCAATTGAATCAAACAATTTTTGCAGGTCATGAAATGGTTAAGATGGCTTCAAAACCCCAATATCATACAACTACACACAGTACATGCATTATATGGTTGGGTTGTAAGCAATATTTTCCCTATAGAAAACACACAACTACTGTACATGGATTTATATGATGTGAGAACAAAATAATATGGCTACTATCAAGTTACTAATATCATATAACAACATTTTGAAGGTCTAGAAAGTGTAACATAATCTACTAGTGATGCCATGGAGTGTATGTACACAGAAGCATGCCAAGGTACATTTTTGATACAAAATAGGTATTAGCTAATCTATGAATATTTGTGACCACAGCTATAGGCTATAGCTGTGGTCACAAATATTCATAGATAGATAGATAGATAGATACCCTGGCAATAAACTGGATGTTACAATAAACACACAACTACATAGGCTTACTGTATAATCAATAGCGATGCTGAGTTTAATATCAAATCCATTTATGATGTAGTCATGTACACAATACACTGGAATTGCCCTAGAGTCAACCAATACATTGCTAGCAGTGTAGCTTAAAAGACAAATACATTATTATACCTAACAGAAGCAAAGTGAAGTATCCCAGCTGTTTCATATTTTCTTCTTCCTTTAGACATTAGTTTGATTTCTTTTATATCTGCACTTCCATATTCTCTGTACAAAAGAATAGTAATTATATATATCATAATGGTAAAAAAACATGTAAGGTAAGTGCATGCGCATGCAAGCTAATCAGAAGCAGCATTGTAAATAGTAGACAAAAACCTTTGATAGCAAGTTTTTGGTCACTTATAGTCTTCTGATTGGCTTTGTATATTTGTTTTACAAGAAACCTTATAATAAAGTATGCAGAGTTTTTAATGTGTCAATAAACAAACCAGGGAGGAGCTAATACTTCGGGCTTCTTTCCCAAGTAATAGATTCATGCACATCAAAGAAATTTGTAGGGTGATAAATCTGATATCGTCCTGTGGTCAGGACGATATCTAGATATCACCCGAGAAAAAAACATGAAAATGAAAGCTAGTGTAGACCTTCGGGAAATAATTAAGCAAGGTACATTCGTACATCTTATTAACACTCGCCCCTGTAGACATCATACTTATACCTGGGTTATAACTGTACCATCGTAGTAGCATTGCAAGATTGTCTTGAGATGTTCATAGCAGAAATTACGTGAACTTTAACTTGTAATAAAATTTTTAAAATTTTATTTTGAGCACTATACTATACACAGCTACATATGTACACATGTCAAGACTCACGATAGTGAGTTGTGAGGCCAGCAATATGCCACCCCCAAATGAGTTATTTACATGCAACATTGCTGAAACACTAAGCCACCACCACTGCCACTGTAGCTATCACTTAGTCATTACAGACCTATTAGAATCAAAATCGATTATGGAGGATACTGGTGCCACCACACTATGGTAAAATCAGTTTATCCAGACATGTCCAGATAACATTTGGTTGCTGCCCTGTCATAAGTATTGAATACTTACTCTGGGGAACATATTTCTTCCAGCGATGTATAGAAATACCCGATGTCTTCATGCTTTCCATTCCTGCATGTATGTATGTACTAAATGCACTCGTAGTTACACAGTTATTTACTTGTTCCATCGATACATACAAAAGAGTAATTGTCTGTCCCATCGGTTGCCACACAGCTTCCATATTGGCTCAGAGAATGTAGACCACCTGCACATTGAAGTAACAATATTTATTCACATTTGTATGGTGTTAATGATATGCATGGAGCCATAGAGTCAAAAATATTATGTTCATAATATTACATGTATTGTATGTGATTATATAAATTGATCATGTACATAGTAAGTGAATAATAAGGGGTCTTTCATTAACCTTCAGCTATAATGTATCTCATAGCAGGAGTCGGAAGCACCATTCCTAACAATATAATTAAACACCGAAATCCAAACATGGCGGCCTAATGCATTAATAGTACTACTGTAAAGCCTCATGTGCTGCATCATTGTTACTATGTTACATACATTGGTTGCACCATTGCATTAATTCCGATGCTTGCATGCGCTAATAATAATATTGATACTTATGAGACACTACGTAACTTACATACCACTTGCGATAAGTTTCATTTTGTCTTCTGTTTCTCACATCACGCAAGTGTGTTTATACTACATTGTATGTGTCTACATTCCGCATTAAAAATGTATAACTTGATATCCTAATATGATATTGAATAAGTTACTTTTTATATTGTACAGTGCCATGTTTGAATTTTGTCATTTGCGGAGTTACATGCTCATAGTAAATAATAACCAAAAATAGTTTCATTTTATCAATAAATCATGTGATATTGTACAGGATCAAAAACATACAATACTGTGTTTGCCATAAAATATCAAGTGTTATGTTATTTTCGTAGTTTGTGGTAATCCCTTCCTTCATTACACCTTTCGGACTGCCCACTGTGGTGCATTTGCCAACCACTGTACTGCATTTTAGATACAGCACAATTGCTTTTAGTATATGGAACACTTTTTGCTTGATCCACAAATGCAAAATACAATATTATAAATGGTTGAATAAATATATATAGTTATAGTAATTAACTATATTGTACATCTAAACAGCACGAAATTAGAAACGAAATCTCACCGAGGGTTAACTGAGTTATGTACAACATCAGTGCGATGGACTAAAGTGAACATGCCGTCTTTCTGCAACTTTGATATTTCCAAAAATGAATCAATCTGAGAGGTACATGAGTACATGTTACCATAACAACATGCAATACAACACACTGTTAAACTACCTTATTATCTTAACCAGAAAATGTGAACTTTGTAACAAGTTCGCTATTAAAATAACTAGGTAGTTTTATTATGCAATGCGCATAGCTTCCTTGCTAAAGGGAGCTAGGCAATCCAAGTGACCCATCTGTCACCGTGGTGAAGCAAAGCCCGTGTAGGTACAAGTATAGATACGAGTATCATTGTTGGTCATGTTCCTAGATTTATTTCAATGATTTGTTTGTTTAAATTGGCTTCTGTTTCAGAAGGCTCATTTCATTAAGTATAGCAGTATGTAGGAGTTAATCACTATTTACGTGCTAGCGTGACACAACTTAACTGCATATAATCAATATACATACCAATGCATGGCTGCATGTGTTTTCCCTTGCAGCTGCTTTTTAAGGTTACTGTTAATTGTGTGCACTAATTTTGAATTCAATGAATTTAGTGTGTAGCTAGCTATCTCCAATCAGTCAATTATATAAATAAATGAAAAATTAAAATAGTATATATATATTATGTGGATGTCTTTTTGTGTGAATAACTGAATATTCAATTTGTTAGGTTTTGAACAATATATTACCCATTACGATACTTAAAATAACAGTGTCATCACCGTCATAATATTTTTATAGTGATACGCACCTTACTGCCAAATGTGTCTTTCTTTTGAAGTTTGGTACAGAACATTTGCATAGTGATGTCATATTTTGATTGATCAAACAGTTCGACCCATATTAATACCACTGCATTAGGTATCACTGCACCTATACATAATATAAAATTAGGATTATACTCATAACTATCCTAAAAATAACTCTATCACTATATAACATGTATCTATTACACATTATATGTCACTTTTGTATGTGCTATCAACTAGTGCTGGGTGATAGTAAAAAATTTTCTTCCCGATATGATATGACAAAAATATTGCGATATAAGCAATATCACAATATTTCTTGTACATATACTCGTGTTAGCAATACCAAGTGAAATATTTTTAATTGACATGAGATATTTAAAATCTACAGCTTGTCAAAATGCAGCACATATGTATACCCATATAGGAAATTATTTTCATTTTACTTTCCAAATCTAAAATTAAATCCTTATACTAATTGACGATATTATGATGCTGCATAATTACATACTCAATAGTGTTTTAATATCACGATATGATTAAATTTCGATATATTGCCCAGCACTACTATCAACCAAGCTATACATATTGAAGTGCCGAATTTAGCACCTTGGAATCAAATGCAGCTATATTATATGCTCTGTTTATATAGTGTTAGCCAGAATGTATTGAAGTACTGTTGCCGGTGGGTATGTATGAGCACGTTCAGAGCACAAGGTGAAACTAAGTTGGTGTATTTGCCTCAAGACACCCTAGCCCAAGTGCTGTATTTTTATACAAATGAGCACAGCAAGTACTTTATTAAATTTGCTATCTTGTGACTATCTGAGATCAAATTCTGTTTGTGGTTGGTTTAAAATACCGCACTTTTACTATAAACAGTTATAAGTGATACCTTACGCGTAAGGAATACTTTGAATAAGAAAATTCGCCATTTCAAAACGACTTGACTAATACCAAGAATTTGATGATATTTTGAAAGGTTTAGTGGATGCTTTTTTCTTAAATATAAAGTGTATTATACTCTCTTACTATGATAGACAGCTTAAAATCTAGAAGCGTCATATTTATTATATCATAGCTGGCTACATCTTGGGAAGTCACCATTTTTTGAAGTCAGTAGAACCTGCAATCCTTGAAGGAAAATGATGCTAAAACCGGCAGAACAAAGGCACTGGTATACAAAATTGATTTTTGTTGAATGACTACCAGTGATGCAACTGCTGTATCATTCACACATACCTATAGCAATATTGCTGCAAATTTGTTTTATCACTATAGGCAATGTTTATCATAACTTCAATAATTTCACTCTTTCTCACTACCTACACTGTATATGGCAATGATGTTAACCACAGTTGTCATAGTAATGGTTAAACTATGGAATGCTTTGATTGTCATGCAGCACTATGGTCAATATAAAAAGCAACTGTCAGGTATAACAAATAATAAACCAATGGGTGGGAAATAAATGCACAAGAAATGACGAATCTCAACCATTTACGGGTTATCAGTTGACACTACACCCTGAGATAGTTCATACTAAGACATGGAGCTATATAGTAATGGGTTGTCTGGGTGCTGTAGCCAATCTCTTGTTAATCACATGAACTCATGTGATTGGACATATGACTAGTGCTGAGCGGTATTGGCATTTCATATACGGTACGGTATTCTTGTTGTGATATTGCGGTATAACTAAATTATTGTGGAATGAACAAATAGTCCTAAAAGATCATTTTTGCAACATTTTCAACTCACAATGAAGTTATTGGTATACTATTTGCTTTTGGCTGCAGTAGTAATGCTAGTTCAAATGTGCACATGTCTTATTTTCCAGAGAAAAAATTAAAAAACATCAGAATGTTTTATAATATCTGTGCTCTGCGGTATTACGGTATTCATAATATTAGACGGTAGCAGAAAACAATATTGCGGTAGAACTACATTATTGGGATATTGCTCGGCACTACATATGACCATGTGACTACCAAGGAATAGATGGTGCCCTGATGGTCATCTGTATCTTACGATCTGGGGATGACCATGCCGTTATAATCAGTAAAAATTGAATACGCAAAACAATTTTGTGATTGAGATAATCTTGCTACTTGCTATCTGCAAGCTGGTGGAAAGTTGTGGCCTAATTATGTGGCCGGTTACTTCCAGGAATGTGTTCTTTCACACACCATAAATGCTCGCACAAATGCAACTGCCTGTAAGCTAGCTGGCTCACATGCCTAATCTATATATCATCAATTTTATAATTGTCTACCTTGAAAAGTCAGCTCGAGTTCTAGTTTAGCTGTCGACGTGAAAAATTCGTCGACCACAAACTCTGCTTCTGCGATCCGCAGGTGATCTGCCAACGTTTCGACAACGGATTCCTTCTTTGCAGCGTATACTGCCAACTTGTAGTAACACGACATCCCTGACTTATACTCTACCTTCAGACTGTCTGCAAACTGCAGCGAAAAACAAAATTACATGCAATATGATCTTGAATAGCTGCAACAAAACGGTCATGACTACAGTAGTCGCTGCATGGGCGGTAACTCTATAGAACTAGTGTACTAGTCTACTCACCCGTGGATTGTTTGATTTGTGCACTGTTTCTGTTTGGGCTAATTTGATCCAGCTTCCATTCTTTCGAAATAGACAACAGATTACAGCGCATTCGGAGGTCTTTTCTGGTAGATTACAACAAGCTAGTGACAACTCAACGTAGGTAGGAGCCATTATTAAATGCATCTGGGTTGGACAGCGGACATTTATACTCGTACCAGATCTTGGCTTCCACGTGCACGTGCCAAAGCCATTAGAAATGGCTACACCCACGTTTTTAATTTTGCGTAGGAAACACGTGGACTCGACACAAACAACCACAACATTCGCGGAGTACCCACGGTATCCATGACAGTGTCTACATTGTATTTAGCCTATTCCCTTGTAAGGGATATCTCAACTCCCTTTTCTACTTAGACGATTCTTATTGCTCATTGAATTTTACAATACTTCACAACACAGGTTATTAAATACTTTGTAAATGAAATAAAATGTACGTATGACAAAAACACAATACACAAGTTTAGCTTCTTATGCCCTCTCTCCTCTAATTCTTCTGGCAAGCTGGATGTCTTTTGGCATTATTGTGACACGCTTGGCATGGATGGCACACAAGTTTGTGTCCTCAAAAAGTCCAACCAAGTAAGCTTCTGAGGCTTCCTATATTACCAATAACACATCCTGATGTTAGTGAACACATTTGGGCCAAGTGTTCTCACCTGTAAGGCCCCAATGGCCGCACTCTGAAATCTCAAGTCTGTTTTGAAGTCTTGTGCGATTTCCCTTACCAATCGCTGAAATGGTAGTTTTCTGATCAAAAGTTCTGTTGATTTTTGGTATCTTCTGATTTCTCTCAATGCCACGGTTCCCGGCCTGTATCTATGCGGCTTTTTGACACCACCAGTTGAAGGAGCACTTTTACGGGCAGCCTTCGTTGCCAACTGTTTCCTGGGGGCCTTTCCACCGGTAGACTTTCGTGCTGTCTGTTTCGTACGGGCCATCTTCGATACTCAAAATTACTTCAAAACTTCAAATTCTTGTTCGACCAATTACAACGTGTCTTTATAGAAACACAAATAGAAAATTCCAGTTCCGAAGATTTTAGAAAATTTTAAGCGCTTATGGGAGGAAAAACTATTATGGCTTTACAAATGCCTCGATTCTATTGGCTGTAATATGACGTATTTCTATTGGCTAACTTCAGTTGATCCGATTGATCCGGTCAACTTGCAGTTGTTGTTGTTTCACTCACTGGGAGATGTTTTCTTCAAGTCTTTTTGGATCCATTGAGATTTAAATGATATTATAAAACTGTTATTCGTATTATTCTTGAAATCTAAAAGGATTGATTTTACTCGACTGGTATTCTAATATATCCGTACACACACACCAATCATTGCTCCAAGCCATGTGGAGAAGTTGCGGATATTTTAGGCACTACTTTTGCCGGGCACATCAACTTCGATTAAGAGACTTTGCGAGATCTAGTGAAATAGTATTTATGCGTTATTTTTCAGATGTAAAGGGAAGAGGGACATCCGCCATTTTGTCTCCTGGTGATATTATTGACCAAGCCAGAAAACAAACTGAGCTTCATGCTGAGGACCAGTTCAAGATGGCCTTACAAGAATTTCTGATAAGAGACAAACATTGTAGAACTCACCTAAAGTTCATCAACACTGCACTAGAAACGGTTGACGAATTCGGATTACAGAAAAACATGCAGATTTATAAGGATATGTTGGACTTGTTTCCAAAGGGGCGCTTTGTAAACAGAACAATTTTTGATGCGTTGTGGCCCAGGAGGACACCACAGATGGAACTAGCATTAAGAATTCTTCAGAAGATGGAAGATGAAGGCATTCGACCTGATGACGAGATACATGAAATATTGCTTCAAGTATTTGGTAGAGCCAGCTACCCTTTACAGAAGTGTAGAAGAATGGTTTACTGGTTTGATAGGTACGAGAATATTGATCCTTACAAGTTAAAATCAATACCTAGTGATCCAGTTGAATTGAGTAAAATAGCTCTCAAGCAAATGGACAAGGACGGAACAATATCAGAACACAAAGTATGCTATTTTTAAAACATGACAAAATAGTAATGCCGTTCTGCTGATGTCTGATAAATTTCAGTAAATGTAGGACAAGTTTTATCTTGCGCTGACATGTGTCCGAACACTTGTTAGTCATTGTTTCATGCTCTAGCAGCTAAGTAACATTCCCCTCCATGTTTTCACATGTATTTCATTTGTAATTTTATGTATTTAAAAATCTATAATTCTTAAAAATATGTTTCTAGGTCACTGATACTGAGTATGTGTTAAGCTCAGCTCGTGATGTTGGTGTTCCCTTTCTACCATCACCAGCCGAATCGCCACTTCAGAATATCCAGGTTGAGGGACCACACAACTTTTGGTTGCATAAGCTCTTTAACTGTTACTTCACCCTCACAGCCACACATCCTAACAGACAAGGTAATGTACATATCTTTTTTCGAGCACACTAAAACCAGTTAATGCATGTACAATGGATTTTTGCAGGTACCTTGGTAAGCATTTGCATGTGTCATCCTCGCACGAGGGAGAATCTGAAGTTATGGGCTGACCAGGTACTTGAAAAGGAGCCAGCCCTTACAAACATGACCGTGATATACGATATCAAAGACTATGACATCAGTGAAGATGAGCAAATAAGAAAACTGAATTCTGTAAGCTTAGCACCGCCCAAACCATATTTGTAATTATAATTGTATTTGTATGAATTCAAGTGAAGCAAAAAAGAATGTCCTAAAAAGTTGCTTCTATTAATTTGGTACATCTACCATTCTCCAGTGGTAGTGGTAGGGTCAGTATTACCCCAGTCACCACCAGTATCTTCAGCTCCCCAGTCTTCCGTCTTTGTTCCTACGTTCCAATCCTCGGTGGTGGTGGTGGTGGTGGTGGCGGCGGCAGCGGTCCCATGTGTGAATGGTGCAGGAGATGTAGTGGTTGGTAACGGCTGGGCTGGGGGTACGTCGCTTTGCCACTGTCAATGAAAGTCAAAATCAAAAGTAATCGACTCCATTCATGTACATTTCTACTACAAACATGCCAAGATGTTTGTCTTGACATGTCCAAACAATGTCAGATTGCTACTTGTCACAAATAAACAGGACCCAGGTCACATGTGCAATATTTACAACACTTTCTAGCACTAAGATTCTATACAGCAACGATAAAAAATTATTACCTTGTCTGTACCACCCCATGTATCATCGGGTACTATTTGTTCGGCAGGTGCTTCGTCCTTAAATTCCAGTTCTTCTTCGTGCTCCACTTCTTCTGGGTCGCGGTAGAAGTACAGATCAGGCATGACGTCCCAGGGTGTTTCACGGCTTATCGTGCCCCTCAGACGCAGCACCTCCCGCGCCAGCATCCACCACATCAGACCCAACGAATGATCACCCTACAACAACAATTGTTGTTAGCAGCAAAAATATCCATTGACAGCTACCATTCTTTCATACAGCCACTTACATTGTTATTGCATGGAATAGCTATGTCAATGTACTTCAATGGTGAGTTTGTATTACATAATGCTATCACTGGAATGTTGACATACGAAGCTTCTGTAACCGACTAAAGAAAAAGACAATTTGCATACCAACATACTTCATATTTTAATACAAATAGAGTCTTGCATACCTGATGGTCAGTGCGTGGGTCGGATACAACTAGTAATCGGGGTTCTTTGAAGGCAGCTTGAATTTGATTGGTGAAAGTTCCCGGCGTGAATCTTCCGGCAACAGCCACAGCACCAGTGTGGGCAGCAAATTTCAGCACAGCTCGCTATAACCAAATGTAAATTTCAAAACTAATTTCATTTTGCAACTGCAGTTTTTGTGAACTCACCTGTCCGAATGTTCTGTTGGATAGTACACAAACATCGGCTGGGTTCTCAATGGCTGCAATAACACGAGCAGCTAAAAGTATTTTCTCCCAAGTCTTCTTTAAATTGATAATGGCAGTACCTGAAGACATATATTACACAAAATAGATTTATACATTCACTGTTCGTTCTGCCTGACCATCTGATTTCACTTTAAATACATACTGAGCCATCTGAAAGTCTGGCCCGTTCGTTTCTCCTAGGTGGGTCTCGGCCGCCAGCATCTTCGTAATGTCATCTTCTCTGAGCACCAATACGTCACTGCCTCCGGACATCGTGAGCTAGTTCTTTTAAGAGTAACGCCGAACACGCTAGGGAATGGCACGATAGTAACATAAATATAGTATTTCCGCTTTGATGCAAAGAAAATGTTGAATAACAGTATCACAAAAGAGAGCCTCTCACCTTGTAACAACGCCAAATGGAGGGCAATAAAAAGAGAAGACAACACGTGTTGAAGGTCGTCAGTACGCATGCGCTGCATATCGTAAATCTTGTTGCTGTATCGAAAGTCAAGCGGAGATTGGTCAGAAAGAACGCATAGTATGGTAAGAAGTATATTGTGTATGTTCATCTGTGATTGAGGTGATCATGTTTGGAAGTGCATCACGTGATATGTATACCACTTGCTGATTTGATTTGCCAGCTCAGCATTTTAAGGTCAATTGAGACTATTACTGGGTGGGATTTAATGGTAAGGATATTGCCTTGTGTGGCCACTTGGATTATGAATAGTTGGAACCACTGATGGGATGTGTATTGTCTATGATCACTTCTCCTAAAATGGAATTGATAGTGTTCATGTGATATGAATGACTTTGTAATGTGGGTGGGTGGGTGTGCATACATACTGTACATGTGCATGTAACACTTGTGACTAGTTCAAAGAGGTGTGGGTGTCGCCATTGTCAATCTGTGGCTTCATTGATGACATGAGCACCTCTTTGAAGAACTCATTCACACTCTCACTGGACTGGTAGTAAATTTTGATAGTTGAGTCACAAGACTCTTCAGCATGGTTGCTTATACTGCAACCAATAAGGCCGTGTGCTGTGCGGTAAATAGAGTCTGGCTATGACAAATTATGTGCATGCATGTTGAAGATTTAGGGGAGTTTACTTTGTAGAGAAATTTCTTAATATACATGAAATTATAAATTTTGGAATTTTTGGTTTGGACTGTTCCTTTCATGTTTTAGGCATTCTTATATCATAGATGGGCATTTCAACTAGAAATACTACAGTCTTGTACACTGCTACACAGCCTGCGTTTATCGAAGCCACTACCATCACTTCTTACCAGACATGTAAGTAGTTCTGCTCTAACCTTTAGAGGCAAAGACAAGCCATTATCCTATCTGCGGAGCAAAGCAGTACATTACAGAATGAAGGAAGCAGAACAGAGGAGATGGAGACGAAAGGAATGGGCGTACAATTACATCCTGTTGCCGTGTAGTACCGCTGCTTTCTTTGTAATCGTCTACCTCATTTACTTCTCCAAAGAACTCGAACCAACGGAAGAACAGTTGGAACATTTAAAGTCAATTCTTGATCGTATTGAAGCAAGGAAACAGATAGATGTTTCAACAGACTCAAATAAACCCTAGGGCTTGTGTTGTCATGTGGAAGGGAAATTTGGTACAGAATTTCAGTTGTTTTAACAAAACATCAGAAATCTAATAGCTTGGGCTAAATATTACTATCATTCAGTTTGAATGCCTGAAAATACTCAAAATAGACATTTGATTCTCACCAAATTTCCCTGTATTTCTGAATATATATATATTTAACTTTTTGTGTAATTTATTCAAATACAAAATAAATAAAGCTGATTTCATAGCAAGTCAAAGAAATAATCTAAGCCTTGGCCAATTTCCCAGATGCATATTCCAGTTCCTAGTTCTTCAGCTAGCTCTATCCTAGCCTGTATTGACTATAGGGAGAAACATAGTACAATACATACTGTGTGGCCTAAAATTTTCAAGGGTGAAAATTTTTTCATGCACTGTACTTGTCCTTTTTGTCCTGCAGTTGCTGTATGTCGGAGCTTATGATAATGGCCAGTCATCAGACATTTTGTGGCCAACCTTGGCATTTGACCAACCAAATCAAATTTGACTGGACAAATCTACTATACATTATCAATGGCAAAGTTCATAAATTTACAATAGGAAAACAAATGTCCGGACAATTTTCAACCTTTATCATAAGCACTGTACTTCTGCAATCCATTTCGTGAAACTGCTAATTTACAATTCTACAAAAAATTCACACCCTTGCTCTACAGGTACGTAGGTACACTAGCCACACCCACACAGTACATGAAGCCACAATGTAGACGTATACGTAAGATCACGCTCACTGTTATTATGTTAAGAAATTTTGAAAAAATAAACTTTAACATCCAGGGTTGTGATTTTTAAAGGAGTTTCAAAACAATTTTGATGAATAATTGCAAAAATTACATAAACTCTCAGCCAAATGTTCTCAACTTACGTACAGTATCCAAAATTTATACTAAATGTTATTAGTTACCTATGCAATATACAAGGCAGGTGTTTTATATACAAATTTAGCCAACCACAGTTAAAATTTTTGATTTAATATATCACAGTGGAGGCCAAATATGCAATTTCTATCAGTTTTGTATGTGTTGGCTTCTAATTATAGCACATCCAGTCCCTTAATCCTACTGTAGGTTGAGCTCACCTTGAGAGTGGGATAGTACATCACATGAGGTTGAGATTGTGACCTATAGAATTGTGATAAAGACAATCACATAATATTATGTATAGCTACAATGATTCAGTGAATAAGTAGTCTAGCGTCTCTCCACGTGGAGTGCAGAGATGGATGAGTTAAGGGGAGTCTGAGGGGCATAGACACCATTGGAAAAGGTGTGAAAGTATTTTAACACACTGGCATACCATTTTAGGACATAATTTAAGGTATAAAGTGTAGTTTCTGGGTAAAGCAGTCCCTTAGTCCCCCTATTGTTCAGGCCCTCTGTTACTGCATATGAAAGGGATGAAGAAACATAAAAATGGAAATTTTTAAACTCTTAGAGCTTGATATAGCAGTTGCCATTGGTCATCGACCAATTTCAGAGTTTGACTGATACGTATATAATTATATCCTAGGACAAATTTACTGTATATTTCCAATGGGGTATACAGTGATAATGTGTTTAATGGCCAATCCTTATTTCAAGCTCTGAATTATTTCTATTATTGTAGATGTACTGTTATAAGATTTATTGATGACCTTACTCCCCCATTCCCATACTCCATTGTTGTTTGCAAGCAGAAGTTACATGTTGCTTTAAACAGTACCCCACATATTGGTACTCAATGGTGTAGCCAGTAGGCCCAGGATTCAACAAGTTGAAAGAGTACATGGCCCAAATCCGTATATTTATATGACTCAGCTTTCTTAATGTAAACATTGGCAGGCCTAGGCCCAAGAACCAAAATTCAATTTAAGAATACCAATGTGGTATAGTACAGAAGAAACAGGAAATTCCCTAACTGGTATTACAAGTATAAATACCAGCAATACCTGTTTATCAGGTAAAACAAGTTTTACAGGTATCCTTATGGTGATTTCAGTATTATTGTAAACAAGTTGTACAAGTATCCTGTGTTATCCTAGTTGTGATACTGGTCTACAATAATTGACAACATACTTGTATTCTACTCTGTGCTCCATTGCCTCTTCATCCCACCTCAATTTTGGCTTGTGCTTTGACAGCACCTCAATATGACTACATGAAATATATTAGGAGTTACATATAAGAATGTTAGGAATTATAATTAGGTTAGAATTACAAATAATTATAGGAATTGCATATAATTATTGGAGAATAGAAATTACATGTATCTATTGAAACATAAAATTTCATACCTGTTGCCCAGTATGGCTATTTTCAGAAATCATCAAAGAATGGAAAAAAGAAAGAACACAGTTAAGTATTATGCCACAATATTAGTGAAGGTACACAATTTAAAAAATTAACTTGTAAGTATTTGAACTGTAATTAAACTGTCTTTTAATACACACTTTAGTTGACTGACTCATAGAACAGAGTGCCCATTTCCAAATGGAGCCTACCTTACTGGTAATATATAGACGCGCGTGTGTGTGTGCGTGCGTGCGTGCGTGACTTACCCTGGATTCCACTTGCACCACCAAAGTCGTAACCATAGAAATTAAGACCCAGTAGTATCTTCTTCCGCTTTTCAGAACGTTCGGGGATGATCTGCAGTATGTTCTCTCGAATCCAACCAATTGGAGAGGTTGGCCCAACCCTACCAGTTACAAAATAAAGAAATTCAATAGAAAAATTCAGAATGTATTTTCACACAAGGACATCACAAGTTTAGCTTGATTTTATTAAATGCAGATTAAGATCCGTCCATGAAGAAACACGGTATGCTCCTAGGGTTGCTGCTTTGCTGATTTTTACCTCTGCCTCAAAAGTTAATTCCATGGAAAAATTTTTATTATAGTACAATGAAGGTCTAATATTGTACGGCACAAACTTTTGATAGAGGAAAATATTGATGAAAAAATTGACGAAGCTTTAACGATTCGTCAAAACTTTACCATCCAAAATCTTCCTCCAGCAGTTGTTTGTATGTAAGGCTGATCCAATTTGTCAAATTTTACTAGTTGAAATTTTCCTAACCTCTTTTTTCTATCATCAAAATTCTGGGCTGTATGGTAGATCCTCTAAATTAAAATTTCAGTACTAACGGACTACTTTAAAAAAATAAAAAGAGGTCCTACTGAGATTTGAACTCAGATTGCCAGATTCAGAGTCTGGAGTGCTAACCATTACACCATAGGACCTTGACAATGGTTATGGAAAAGTAATCTATGATACAACCAGTATTCAGTTATACCTAACACATACTACGTAGGTAGGAAGAGGATTATACAAATTAAATATAAAATCGCCACTCAGGTTGTCAGAGTCAGAGTCTGAAGTGCTGGCCATTACACTATAGGGCCTTGGCGATGGCATTGGGGGTAATTTCACAAGTACCCACGCATGCACACACACACACACACACACACTACACACAACACACACACACACACACACTATACACACACATACACACACAACACACACCACAAATCACTTACTGCTGTTGGGTCACTGAGAAGTCATAAGTATTGTAACTAAACAGGTCAACATGTGGAGAAAGAGCTTCAAATTCCGCAGGACCAAATGTACTATCACTATAAGAATGAAGATACTAGATGGCTGATTAGATAAATTAATGGTTGTTAAAGTAATATACACAGTGATCTGTATGACCAGAGTAGTCACCAGAGGGGAATATTCATAACATGGAACCATTACTGGTATTGGTATTAGCATCAGTGCAGATACCAGCAGTATCAAAGAAGTACTGGTAAAAAATGCAACTTGTGTTTCATTCAAACTTCAAGTAAAAATGGTCATTTAATTTTGCAAATTCAATAATTCATTACACTTTGATAAAATCTGGGATGATAAGCCTGATTACATTAAAGTCAACATAAATATGTACAAATAGCTATGCATTGTGGTCATATATTATATCACCATGGTAACCAAGTGAGGGGTGCAAAGGGGGGCCCTTTGCCCTGGGCCTGTTCAATCACGTTCACCAATTTCATCCATCTCATGTGAACAAGCAAACGGCAAAGTTTACTCATCCTTGGTAAAAGCGTACTCATACCATTTTTTCCCATTACTTTCGATCCGTTATACTGAGGCATATGCAGTGTTCTCACCATTCCATGCCGGGGATACATATCTACTGACAAAAATGTTTGTGGACATGATATAGTAAATATGGTAGATAACTAGTTGATACATTGTCTTTTGCTGATACACACGTACCCTGTGTCACAACATATTTTTTAATATCATGTCATGAAACAAATTTGTGTCATGATACGTCCTACCTTAAGTTATTGGTGCACTAATTTTGGTGATTTTAGTGAGCAGATGCAAAATCGCTAAAATTTGCTAATGCTACATAACATCAAGAGTCCATAATAAAGAAGAGAGTATCTAACTCTCATATACTGTATCAAAAATGAGCCCGTTAAGTACAGTTACTCTGTCAAAGAATGTGTTAAATCAGATGTTTAACATGTGGCACCTGCTGGCTTGTATAGCTGTAGACACCCCCTTGTAGTGTTGACACCTGTTTTTGTAATAAGGCTTATTCCAAATGACGTCATCACATTATGCTTGTTGGGGGACTCTAATATTTTCGAGTATTGTGATCAATGGAGGCTTGTAGTGAATAGTCATTTTTCGCCATTTGAAATGAGTAAAGCTCGCCAAAAACCAATATGGTAATAAGGTAAGCCGTGGCTATATTATACATGATAAAAGCAGACATTTTATTTTTCAGCCTGAAAAGTTGTCAAAACACTTAAATATATTTGGCAGTACTTTCTATCGCCATAACTGTGTTAAATTTTGTTATCTTCTTTCTGGATCGTGAAAAATCTAATGCAAAATATCTCTCCCATATGTTTCAATACTCGAAAATATTAGAGTCCCCCAACAAGCATAATGTGATGACGTCATTTGGAATAAGGCTCATTGCAATTTGTAGGCTATAAACACTTGTATGATATCCAAAATTTTACTAGCATACACGGATATACTTAACGGGTTCATTTTTGATACAGTATATGAGAGTTAGACACTCTCTTCTCTATTATGGACTCTTGATAGTACTCTAATAGAGCAGTCACCAATTGCCACCATTGGCGACTGCACTATTAGAGAGTGTCTATGTGCTATTGCTAAATTTAATTCTGGATTAGTATATTGTTAACTTTAAGTTATAGTGTTTATTCATTTGTTAAGTAGCACTAATACGTACCCAAAGGTGCTTATTATACAGCACATTATATTGATAGTGTATCACAGTATATATATGCAGTATATGGAGTGGTGACTTACACTCCAGCACGGGCTTGAGCAGGCAAGACAACTATCACCAGAAGACTAGCATCATGTAGGACTTCTCCTATGGTAGCGATAAGTTGAATCAATTCACTGTAAGTAACAGAATAATATGTACATTTAGTTTAGTATAGCGTGTGTGTGTGTACGTGTCTGTAATTTCTGCATGTGTGTGTGTGTGTGTGTGTGTGTGTGTGTGTGTGTGTGTGTGTGTGTGTGTGTGCATGTGCGCACATGCCATGTGGTGCATCACACATACAAGTTACATTCATTTATCATACAACTTAACCAACCTTGTCCTGTGCTGTAACTGACCCCACAGCTCCAGCACTGCCCCATCAAAATGATTGAGCTGTATTGTCAACAATACACACATATTATAATAGTGTGAATATCTATTGCTGGTTCAGTATAGAGGAAGTATTTAGCATGGAATTTATTTCGGTAGTTTTTTTTGCAGATTTTGAGACATTTGTACATGAAGCATCAGGTTATGTTTTAGAAAATCTGTCAAATAGACGATTACCTAAACTTGCCAATTGGAACCATCACTTGATCAGTGTGTTTTTAAGTGCAAAAAGTACCGTAGAACCGGAAATTTTTGAATATGAGAATCAGCTTCACCTACACATTTCAAAGATAATAGTTTTGAAATGACTGACCATTTAGTGATTCAGACTGAAAGCACCTGACATCTAGAAATTATATTTTCGAAAGTCACCTAGACTTTTGAAAATTACTTCCATCAAAAATTTCCAGCTATATGGTACCATATTTTACTGGTTAGTAGCCATGGTTACTATAACTTTCACGTAGAAAATGGTGCGGTGACTAACCGAGACATTTATACCAAAATCACACGCAAACTATTAATTTGTGCTTTTCAACGTTTTACTACGTAGCGACTATCAAAGCCACAGCTTCTAACCGGTAAAATACGATATATACAATATGTTTGTATACACATGTGTATTAACTTTCGTATCTTCTAATGACTACCATATATATACACATAAAGAAAATGACTGCTTACCAACAAAACATGTTTAATAGTCTTGGCAACATCTAACGCTCTATCGTGACTGGCGAACAACATGTTGTAGTCGTTGATGGACCATCCTTCAAAGATCACTCGAGGAACAATCTTCACATCTTCTGAACTCTCTCTGACACTCTTCACCCAGTCTACCAAAAACCATGAAACTATTACTACCAGCCACAAGTGCAGTATAGTGAAAAATGTTGCCGGGTAAGGCTTTGGCATATAGGGCTGAAACAAATATCCAAAATTTTGGGATATCTGTTTGGAACCCTCTTCAGGATAGTAGTAGCTAATTATTTCAAGCAGTTCTGAAATACATTTCGCATATCACAGTAATTAACTTTTATGGTTACTAACAGTGTTTTAAGGTACTGTAAAATACTTACGTATGCTTAAGATACTGTAAGTACTTCATTTGCTGAATTTGTGGTTAGACATTCAGATATATTACATACGTTAAAAATTCAAGAATTCAAGTTTGATGATGTCACTATCCATAGGATAGTAAAGTCACCATCATTTATCCTACTTTGGCAGGATTACTCTCAGGTATTCCATTACCTTAACATTGTAATGTATCAATGATCTTTTGATTAGGGATGCATGATACTGATACTGTATTTAGATTATTGTGAATATATCACGATTATCACGATTATACCTTACCTTGAAAACTGTCTACAAATGTGTCTAAAGATTCTAAACACTGCAAAAGTTGTCATGCATAAGTGCCAATTGTCATGATATTACACGATTATTGTTAGTAGTAAAAATTGCACGATATGGATTATTGACAAAGAGATTAATAGGCAAAACCAGTTAATTGCCTATCCCTACTTTTGATGGAAAAACTTTAGTGGATTCATGATCATGGATGATCACCAGGTCACCTACACCAACATTTTGCACTATACAGTACATTACACAGTTTGACTGTACTATTAGAGTATATTAGTGCAACAAAATGGGTGACATGCACAAGAGTATCCAATGTTTTACTGAGAACAGTGTAGTGTAAGTTATACCACACACACATCATATACTTACCGAGGTCAATATCATGAGTGCCTTCAATGGCATGTGTAGCCCCAGCTCTACATAGAATGATACAATGTAATATGAAGGAGGCCATGAGGTTTTTTATATGTAAACTGCAGAACCTTATAATGGCCGGTATGAAATAACGAAATCAACATTTCTAGATTTAAAAATGGAATCCACCTTAAAGAGGGAGAGATAATTTACGGCCATAATTTAAATCGAGAAATGTTACTAAAGGGAACAAATTAAAACTTCACAAAATGTAGGAGGAAATTAAAGTGCTAAGGAGGAACTTACAATGACTTCCTTAAACTTTAAGGGGGCAAAAGCTAGTCTAGGAGAGACTCTCCCCCTCAAAATACTCCCTAAATGTTATACTGATACAAAGACATTTGTAAGCACGCACTTTCGTTTCAACTGTAGCCAGACTGGTGAGATGTGTGTAAACTTTGCACCAAAAATCTTTGCAGTATCGTAACCATGGTTGTTCCACTGTGGCAAAATAACAATCAGTTTATATAATTCACTGTTCTATATTTAGCAAAATATGAACAAGACAAAAATTTCACTCCCAACACAATTTATATTAATAAACCTTACTGCCAAAAGAGAAAGGCAAAATTTGACATACATAGGAATATACGGTACAAATACGTATAAAATTCACTCTTCATATCTTTTAGCATTAACAAAAAAAACACGGTAACCATGTACTAAAAGGCATGGGGTAAAAAATGAAAACAGGTCCTACTGAGATTTGAACTCAGATTGCCAGATTCAGAGTCTGGAGTGCTAACCATTACACCATAGGACCTTGACAATGACCTACCAAAAGAAACAAATTTGTGTAGAACCATGACAAGGAGTCTGAAATGCTATAACCACTGCACTATCACACAGCAGGTGATTTTTGAATTTGACGATAAGCAACAGTTAATGCGAGTGATTGGCAGGATTAAAATTGGCGGTTTTGTTGAAATCCACCAAACCGCCAAATCAAAATCCATGCCAAATTTTCCACTATACACTACATGATCTTTACTACATATAGAGTGAGGGTATACACACCGAGAATATTGGTTTATTGGCAAATGGATTATAATTTCATAAAACCTATATATGTACCCAGTAAACATTAAGGACAAGATAATAATGTTTCGATATGTATGCACTAAATTTAATTTGTTCTGCAAATGCCTTCCCTTACTCTTTCAGTAATCATGGAAAATTTTAAAGCAGCACAAGGAAGCCACTAAAATAACTCATGCCCTCCTCACTCCTGGGAATTGTTATAGCCTTATAGGTGTACCATTTTCATTCAGTAAAAGTATAGCAAGCCAACTAGGCATAACTGCTGAAAGTCACAAAAGAATCATTTGCAAGCAAGCTTGCTCATGGATTACCACTACTTGTATTTCAGTTCCAAAACATCTTCCACAGTGGTCCTATGGTGTAATGGTTAGCACTCCAGACTCTGAATCTGGCAATCTGAGTTCAAATCTCAGTAGGACCTGCTTTTTATTTTTTTAGATTTTGTTTTAGTACTATTGAAACAAGTTATAATAACTGTACAGCAGGGAAGCTTAAGTTTGGCAAATGTGATGAATCATCCATGATTCGTCAAATTAAAATCCATATACATATTATCAAGAGTCCATAATGGACTCTTGATAATACTGGTCGAATCTATCCATTCGCCAAACTTTTCCTCGCCAACTGCTAAATTCATCAAACTTTTCCCCTCCAAGCTTTCCCGCTATATGGTAGTACACAATATACAATTACTAATAACACACAGGTGTCACGTATCCTAGAACAGATCCCGTGGTGAAGTGTGATACACTAGTGTGAGCTGATGAATACAACTGATGGTTGTTCACTATCTCCTTCCACTTTGGCTTCTCAGTTACCAAGCCTCTCTCAACCACCGTGGTGGTCGGTAAAACAATTTCCTGTGGAGGAAGTTAGTTGAAGTGCACAAACATTCAGTACCAATCATCAATAGCTTATATTTAGGTAATATAAATAATTGTGTAAAAGCCCAGCTGATACAAAAGCTTTTATAAAAATTTATTATGCATTTTGTGTACACGTGATTTGTGACAGGGGCACTAAACTTGAGATTGCAAACCTTATCTGCTTTAGATTTAGTTTTCCGATCTTTTTTACTTAGAGTGCAACTTGCAGCAGACAGCAGGGTTGTAACCAAAGCAACAAACAGCAGTAATCGCATTTTGAAGGGCTCCAATTAGAACGTCGTAATTCTAATTAATTCACACCGTTTGTATTTATTGCTGTAGATTAAGGAGTGCTGTTTGTGTCAGCTATGTCGTCTTCCATTCAAGGCCAAATTCAGCAGGACTGGGAAAATAGAGAATTCGCCGAGGTCATCTCCAGCAGCATTAAGCGAATTGTGGAATTTCTGAACGCCTTTGATCTTTCCGCGAGATCGAGATTGGCAGGGTTGAACGAAAAACTGACCGCACTAGAGAGACAAGTTGATTACATTGAAGCAAGGGTGGGAAAATCTGAAAGATAGAATTTTTTACTTGAAGTGATTTCTGAGGCTCTGACCTCTTCTCCATGATTATGAATGTGAAATGTACACCATAAATAACCTACAGACTTTCATTTTTATAGATAACATGCAAATAAATGAGTGATAAAGAATTCTTTGCTTATATTCTAAGTTATTGGTGCGGGAATATTAGGCGGTCACGAAATGCTATTGTATTATGGTTTACTGTTACTGTTGACTACTGCGGTAGTCAGTGAAAGACACGCTGGTACTAAAGGGCATTTGTCAAGCGAATTCAACACGCTCACGTTGACGACAGCCCAACTGTGCGAGGACGAATGGTTCATGTGCGAATTGCATTCATCCGGGTGGTAAGTTCTGTAGAAGGAAACATTGCTACCGGCACTGAGCTATATAGGTACGTGCCGCACGACCTGGAGTTGACAGGACCATGCACCATTGAAAGAAGAGCAGCCTCTACGCTTAATGAAGTACAGTTCGTGTCAGAGTATGTTCAGAGTCAGTGTGTATAGGATAAAGGATACACGTATGTGTTATCTCATTCTGGGGTATGCCCAAATTTATATTAATATTCTAATAAAGCAGTCATATATCTAGTTGAGATTTTTTAAGGGGTAAATTTTTAGAAGCCTTTCATCTTGGAATTATAAGAGCCATACTGGAATAGTTATCCAGTGAGAAGGTACAGTGATTCAATATTAATAAAGTAATAATAAATACATGCTGTTTCAGTATAGTTGTATCACGGTAGCTATCATGTGGATTATGCTACCTCAGTAACACTAGCACTGTAATATAACTTGTTCTTCTCAATGCTGACTGCTTTATTAGATGTTTTTGTAACACTACGTTGTCTGGCCACACATACTGTTGTTACTCATAGTGTAGTAATTGTTTAATTCTATCAGCCATTCATTTAGACTTCCACCAAGACTTTCAGTGCTATTATAAAATCAACCAATAACTTTTTTCTGTGGTAATATTTTTTATTGTATGTATTAACTAGGTATGCCCATACAAAGCCGGTTATCATCACTGGAGCATCTGACCAATCAGTGAGTATTGTACATTATTGACTAAAGAGATTTACTATCTATAGGAGTTCAAGCGACATTCAACAAGAGCTAAAATCATGGAGAAATATTCTAATGAAGAGATTGTCCTTAGTACAGCTAACACTTACTCATACACGCGAGGTGAGGTGTGCTGCTTGTAATCAAACCTTACCTATTGTTTTTGTTTTTGATATACCTCATCCCCAGATGATAGTGCAAACATTGTTGGTGACATATATTACTCAATTTTCTTGAATCCGGTAGTCAAAATCTAGACAATCAGTTATGCAATCCACTTATGGTTAATCTGCCACGTTGGAAAAGCTGTTCCTTGTACAAACAATACACACAGCTATTTTAAGATTTCTGTATTCTAATATTATCAATGGATTATGTAACTCTTCGACTGGTTAGCCAAAATCATGGCCTCCGGAATGGACTAAGAAAATTGACTAATATCACCAGACGGTGTTTGTGTTATTAGTGTGGGCCTGACAAGACTATAGCTACCTGACTGTGATTGTGTTTTTACAGTGAAAAAGTCAGTCAGAGAATACATTGAGAAATATATGGTTCCTCAGTCTACAGGCACTAGGGCAAGTGGTGAGTTGAATTTCAGAAAGTGTACTAATACATGTATTTACATATATATAGTATATATTTCAGGGTGTTCATTTCAGCAAAATAATATAATTTGTATTCCATTTACTTTACATTGTGCTGCAATGCGCAACAACCACTGTATATATGAATATAATCATATAGGGACACTATATTATTTTGGCGATAATGACAGAGAAGGTTGGAGGGAGTTGTTTGATAAATATAAGTTTCCACCTTATGAAATACCAAGATTAAAGCCAGAGATTAGCTTTGGAATGGCAGGTAGATTGGAGTGTGTTTTATTAATAAGGGAATGAATAAGTAATAATAGAGCCTATTTGATCAACCACACATCTTAAAATTACATAATTCATCCTCTGGAAAGAAGGATGTGTACCAGAGAGGGAGATTATAGAAAGTGATCAGCTGGCCTTAGATTTCCCCTTGGTTATTCTATTATTATTATGCTAAACAAAAACACCCTGGGTGTAAAAAAAGTGCAAAACCAATCAGAAGCAGCATTGTAAATAGGTATGTGTGACCAAAAGCTTTGATATCAGCTGAGGCCAAGAAGGCCACTATATGATTGGTTTTGTCACTATAAAGGTGACCAGGTGACAAAGCCAATCATATAGTGGCCTTCTTGGCCTCAGCTGATACCAAAAGTTTTTGGTCGCACATACCTACCTATTTACAATGCTGCTTCTGATTGGCCTCTCACTTTTTTTACATCCAGGGTGTTTTTGTTTAGCATATCACTACTTTTTGGAAGTATAAACAGATGTTATTACTTGTATATAGGATACAATATTGTAAATTAAACTTTGAAGTTTAATTTTGAAAAATTCAGCCCCACAATTTTTTAAAACTTTCACTAAAGGTTGATACATCAGTATAGATTGTGTGTCTGAAGTTTTATGCAAATCATTTGAAGGGGGTCCAAGTTATGGAAACTATCAACCTGTAGTGTAATAGCCTTTCTGAAATGCGTTCAAGTGTTTACTTCAGGCGATAATAATATGACAGGTAGGGCATACATGGGAGAAATTCTGATACAAATTTGGTTGAAATTCATGAAGAAATGAGTGAGTTATTAGACAAACAAGTGAATGTACAAAAATAAAGTTTGAAAAAAACTTCCGGGGTTCACGCAAGCTCCCGCAAGCCCACGAAAAAAAGTGTGCGATGAAAATGAGAGAGAAAAAGAAAACGACTGCCACGTAAAAATTTTTGTGGTGAAAGGAAGGACTTTATAAGGCTTTATCAGAAGAATGGCTGAACCGATGTCGATGAACTTCGGGTTATTGATTCTTCAAACATTGAAGGTACCAATTCTCTACTAAACAGGCAAATCGGGCAGGAAGGATGGTTCGTCGTGCACAGTCGCACAACGGGCGCCATAAAACTTGCAATGGCTGGTACTTAGAAATGGTGGCACCGATTTCCTCCATTCTCGGTTTATTGATTCTATTTAGTAAGAATGTTGTGGGTCTGTAATAACTAAGTGATAGCTTTCATGGCGGCTTAGAGCATTTGCGAATTTGAGGGCAGTGCTACGTGTAAATAACTCACTTAGTGGTCGCGTTGTTGCACTTCTTCTTGGCCTCGCGACTTACTATCATGAGTCTTGATAAGGTGTGTATTGGTTGTATTACAATTTACAGGTCCAGGAAGTGGTGTGGCGTTTCACTTTCATGGGCCCACTTTTGCAGAGACCATATATGGAAGAAAGGTGAAAGCAGTGGCTCTACATAAATTATTATAACTAATCATGCATACAGCTATACATAGCTTAGTTTTTGTGTGCTTGTTTTTAGAGATGGTTTCTCTATTCACCCCGGGTTCGGCCAAGCTTTGATCCCAACAACACAACGCTTCATTGGCTACATCACACGTATCCATCACTACCAGATGCAATGAAGCCAATGGAGTGCATTTTGTTACCAGAAGAGGTATGTCTTACTTGTGTTATACTTCATCTGGTATTAATGATATAATGGCTGGCTAGAAGATTAATCTACCCAAGAAGATACAGCATAGAACCCTCCTATCCTATTCAAACCTCTAACCTATGTTCGTAATAAAAATAAATTGTAAAATCTCCTTAAATATAATCAACCAGGTTAATACATTTCAAATCCCCACGCAAATTTAAATATCTAAATTTTTTTACTAAGTCATATACTAATGCTAATGTGTGGTTCTCTACATGCAGGTGTTGTTCATACCTGACCGATGGTGGCATGCTACAATCAATGTTGACTCTTGTATATTTGTATCAACATTTCTCGGTCCAGCATAGTAGTTAACTATTAACCCACTAGCTATAGTATTAAATTTTGTTTTGTACGAATCACGAAAACTGTGAACAATTATTGCCTTGGAATTATGGAGCTACCGCTATGTGGTATATCTGTAGCTATGGCATATACGTATGTACTTACATAGGCTACCATATGGTAGGAATTTACCACGAGGCTTTTAATTTTGTGAATTTTGCGATCTGGCATGCATTAACAGAAATTAAAGCTAGTACACATCTTTGGATCCATACATTTTTCATATAATCTTGGTGTGGTTATGGTATTCAAAAATCGCAAATATTCCTTCTGAGAGCAAAATCGTTTGATTCGCAAAAATTTATTCTCGTAATAAATTCTGCTATACAGTAGCTGCATGGTATGTTTATATAATTCATCGCTTAGTAGCTAGCTAGTGGTCTGATCTAACACTCTTAATGAAAGCCATGCAGGTGGCCAGCTAGTTATATGTAGCTACCTTGTGCATAAGCTAAAACACTTACGTGTATTGAAATTTGTGTATGGGTGTACGTAGTATGATGCAACAGGGATGATTTGCACAAAATCTCTAAATTGTAAAAACTCCTGCTGCATGACCATAAAGTATTAATGCAGTGTGGCATATACATGTATGATATACGCCTGAATAGATTATGTAGAATCTCTTTGGCCTCCTCTGAGCCATCATTCACTAGGTGTTTTGGTTACTTTTGTTGCATGTGATGGAATTCATGCATTCATTACACGTTAACTAACATAACTCATGCAATAGCTACATGATGATTGTACAGTTTCAGTGTATGTCAAACATTTGGGCCTATAGGACCAAGGCCTTATTGATTTCCAGACCATTTTTGAAAATTTTGATCGATCGTAAATCAATTTGTGTTGGGAAATAATTGATTCACTGCAAATAGCTAAGATTAAAATGATCACTGATGATAATGGTATATATACATAGCTATAGCCATATACGTAGTATATACATAGCACCACTATTACAAAGGGTGCACGTGACTCTTTCAAGGCTATAAGATCTTATGTAATATGTATGGTAAGTAGCTAGCAACACTATCTAAAATTTTCTTCGAGACAAAATATTCCTGGCATATATAGAGATCCAAGCTACAAGTTTGCCTACTCATTCATGCATGCATGGATCGCAAGGTACATCTAATGATGTCATATCGTGTCATATAGAGATGTGATGTATGGGGACAGTCCATGCAAATTCCCCATTATAAATTTCTTAGAACCAATTAGGTGCTTATATGTACGGGTACGGAGTTATACTATCTGTGGTGCTTTAATAAGTGATATAAAGCGGTAGACCCTGCAGTAGTTTAGTTTATTGGTTCCGAACACTTGATCGACGTGTCTGCTGCTTACAGCTCTCCTAACCGGCTGAATTGAAAATGGAGGCTCGCCCAAACACCGAAGAGCTGGTACTCCGAAGACATTTTGATAAGTTTGAAAAGTGCGGGGATTGTGCAGTACTTTTGGGAAAGCTTCGCTCTAGAAACATGATCTCACAGTGGGAGCATCAACAGCTACAGGCAGAAAGAACCGCAATAGAAAGAAACAGGTCAGTAGCCGGCATGCGCGCGTGCAGACTCGCGGGTGCATAGCTATAATATTATACCGAGCTAGATGTACTTACGTGTACATACAGTATATGAGGGCATTGTCCCTACAATAATCTGAGGCAACTATAATACATCATAGATAGTATAGAACGCTCTCTACTATCTATGAATATATACAACATGTATTTCATTTTATGCTCCATAACATGCATGAAACACCCTATATATAGCTTCTGACCCCCGCGTGCATGCAGTGCTTCAGTTATATCTATTGTTTGTCTGCCCCCCTCCCATGAAGGGTGGTCAGCACTATAGTGGCAACACTGCACTGGTCAGCTAGTAGTACTGTATATATAGGCGTAGTGTCTATGACGCACGTAACAGTTGCTATCTGCATTGCATGTGAAGTCAAATGTTTGCATGTAGCTAAACTGAGCTTTCTATTGAGTAAAAAGGAAATGTCAATCCAATTCCAATATACTCACTGTATTGCGGTCTGCGACCGAGGTCAAAAGTCAAGCATAAAATCCACCCAAGTCCAAAGATCGAGTAGTGTCAATAAAGGTTCAGTTGATCAAGAGTTAACCTGTTGAATTAATACCACAATTGAAATTTTATGGAGGTCAATGCCGTAGTATATTATTATATGGAATATGGATATGAGTTTATCAGTTGTAAGGACAAAGTGAACAAAGATGTAGCATGTGCACTGTGCATATAGCACTAGCTCAGCTTTGCCTTGTGCTATATTAGTCTCTTGATCATGGCTCCCATATGATATATTTATATATAAGATTGATAAAAAAATTCAAAATTCAAAAGGTAAGTAGGGATTGAATTCAATAGTGCTACAAAAAGCAAGGAAACAAGGAATAAGATTTTGGGACGAGAGAACATTCTGGCATGAGATAATTTATAAAAGTTTAATCCTTACTTTTGGCAAACCTACTGAAGTGAGCCAAAAGTAGGGATTAAACTTTTATAAATTATCTCATGCCAGAATGTTCTCTCGTCCCAAAATCTTATTCCGGTTCCTTGTTTCCTTACTGACTTTTTGTAGCACTATTGAATTCAATCCCTACTTACCTTTTGAATTTTGAATTTTTTTATCAATCTAGTTTGTTTGCTTTTTATACATGCTAAGCATTCATAATAATCTTTCAGCAGGCGCACAAATGTTACAGGCGCTTATGTAATAATTATGCTTGTTTACAGGCGCTTGTTAACAACGCGCTTACATGACAAAGCAGCTGTGTGATAGCAAATAACGCTCGACAAACAGCAAAAGCTATTTGTCCAAGGCTATAATCTCGAAGTTCACGATGTAATAAAGTACACGCGAAAACATCGTGCCATGGTGCCAATGTAACTAATTATATCACGTGCAAGCAGGTTTTTGCGTGACGTATTAAGCAGAAGCCGTAACAGGCTATCGTCACCTTAGGTGAGATTCACACCTTGCTAAAGGAACAAGGAAGGGAATGAAGGATAAAAGGAATCACCATGGCGCAGTGGGTAAATCGTCTTCGGAACAACATTTTCGTAAATCCGCCGCAATTACCTTTATTTTGTGAAATTTCTGGAGCCCTACACTTAGCGCAACCGGGTCTTACGGCAGGCTGGCTGGCTGGCAGACGAAATACAGGTGAATTTCGAAATTTTCAAAGTTGGCTGTAGGTCGAAATATTCGACTTGTCGCTTCGTTTAACCAAGATACAGCATCATTACAGCCTTGCCTGCCTGCCTGCCGTAAGACCCACTAGCACTAAGAGTATGGCTCCAGATTTCTCACAGAACAAAGGAAATCGTGTCCGATTTACGAAACTGCTGTTCCGCTGAAGATTCATCCACTGCGCCTTAGTGTTTCTTTTCATCCTTCACTATCTTCCTTTTTCTTCGTTTACTCTGTAGAAAGGCGAGAAAGTTATGAAAGAAGGTGTCGATTGGCTTGCACCTTCGGCTTTTACGTCACCAATAACAGCCACTTACACACGTGACATAATCAGTAATGCGCCCGCCGTTAAATACTATGAACAGACGCGATGTTTTTGCGTGTACTTTATTACATCTTCAACTATAGAGTACGTGTGAATATATAACTTATACAACATATTTTCGATGTTTTTCGAATGTATTTCACTACAGTGCAGCTGCTCCGCCATGTTAACGATGTTGTTAACATGCGCCTGTAAAAACAATTAAGTTATGTTTTGACGCCTGGAAAACGATTACTTTTGCAAGTATGCTATAAAAAGCAAACAAACTAGAATATTTAAAACTAAAAATTTAAAAAGGTGAGTAGGGATCACTCTTGCAATGCTAGCTAAAAAAAGTAAGGAAACAAGGGAAAAGATTTTCAAGTGGCACGAGAGAACACTAAAGATTCTAGCATGAGATAATTTATAAAAGTTTCATCCCTACTTTTGGCTCATTTTCAGTATTAGGAGTAAGCCAAATGTAGGGATTAAACTTTTATAAATTATCTCATGCTAGAATCTTTAGTGTTCTCTCATGCCACTTGAAAATCTTTTCCCTTCAGTGTTTCCTTACTTTTTTTAGCTAGCATTGCAAGAGTGATCCCTACTCACCTTTTTAAATTTTTAATTTTTAAATATTCTAGTATATCATTAAGTACGGTAGTACTTATCATTAAGTACGGTAGTACTTAATAGTAGGGATTGGTAAGAAATTGTATGGTTTCCTGATTTTTCGCACTTCATAAAACAACCTTCCAATAGGCTTTACCTGAAAAAACCGACTGGAATGCATTGGTAAGGCTGTAATGATGCTGTACCTTGGTTAAACGAAGCGACAAGTCGAATATTTCGACCTACAGCCAACTTTGAAAATTTCGAAATTCACCTGTATTTCGTCTGCCTGCCAGCCTGCCTGCCTGCCGTAAGACCCGGTTGCGCTAGGTGTAGGGCTCCAGAACTTTCACATAATAAAGGTAATGGCGGCGGATTTACGAAAATGTTGTTCCGAAGACGATTTACCCACTGTGCCATGGCGATTCCTTTTATCCCGGCTTCATTCCCTTCCTTATTCTTCTATATTCCTTTAGCAAGGTGTGAATCTCACCTTCGAAGGTGACGATAGCCTGTTACGGCTTCTGCTTATTACGTCACGCAAAAACCTGGCTTGCACGTGATATAATTAGTTACAGTGGCACCATGGCACGATGTTTTCGCATGTATTTTATTACAACGTGAACTTCGATATTATAGCCTTGGACAAATAGTTTTTGCGGTTTTTCGAGCGTTATTTGCTATCACACAGCTGCTTTACCATGTAAGCGCCTGTAAACAAGCATAATTATTACATAAGCGCCTGTAACATTTGTGCATCTGCTGAAAGATTATTATGAATGCTTAGCATGTATAAAAAGCAAACAAACTAGAATGATAAAAAAATTCAAAATTCAAAAGGTATAAGTAGGGATTGAATTCAATAGTGCTACAAAAAGTAAGGAAACAAGGAATAAGATTTGAGGTTTGCCAAAAGTAGGGATTAAACTTTTATAAATTATCTCATGCCAGAATGTTCTCTCGTCCCAAAATCTTATTCCTTGTTTCCTTACTTTTTGTAGCACTATTGAATTCAATCCCTACTTACCTTTTGAATTTTGAATTTTTTTATCATTCTAGTATATATATACATAATTATACATATACATATACATACATACATACATACATACGTACGTACGTACATACATACATACATACATACATACATACATACATACATACATACATACTATGATGAAGCCATACATTAAAGGAATTCAAGGTGTATATACAAGCATATACACTTACTAGCGTGCATCATATAGTATATATCATATGAACCATGGCTAATACGGTGAATATAACAAACATACGACCCTTATCCTTGGTCAACTATAGTATAATAGTTGAGGGGAAGGGGTGAGTTGGCAAAAAGAATACACGTTCCACTGAATTGATCACTTATATGATTATATACGTACATGCATACCTATAGCTATAGCTATAGCTATATGTAGGAGTGCATGTACATGGTTATTTACAACATCCAAAAATGTATATAATGTTTATTGGTATAATACCCCCACATTGTCATACCACATTTGTACATAGTGATAACTCCCAAACAGTTATTTGTATGTCACGACAAGTTGTTTAGTACATAGCTGGGCTTGTTGTACGTAACTTAATGTTTTTGCTACGTATAATCAAGCATCAACCGCGACTTCATGTGATACCTATACCGTAAGGATCATGTTTGTAGTATAGCGCATTGCAGTATTTATATGGTATACATAGTTACATATAAAGGCACATTAATTAGCTATATAGCTAATTATTAGCTATAACATTCTACGAGTATATATAGTTACATGTTATCATGTGTGTATACTTATCATACATAATAGGAGATGTTTAGAATTTGTCATAAACAAAGTAAAGAATTTACCTGAATATTTTAAACAGTTTTGTTCTATTCTAAAATCTCATCATTATTTCAAGTCTTTAGTAACTAGCCTTACAATATCTTATGTTATATTTGATCACGAAGAAGAAATCCGAGAACACATTCAAGTTGATAACATTGTCCTTTACTTTGAAGATTTGTTGACTCCAGTAGAAATATGTGCACTCTCTTCAAGTGAAGTTGGAGACGCTAACAGAAATGGGATGAACAGGAATGAATATTTTATCACATTGCTGAAAACTAAGAAGCCATTTTTCATTGAAAAATTTATGGAGTATTTAGCTTTGGAAAATAATCATTGCCCAAATCATATCGAACTTTATCAGCTGTTGAAAAGCTTAGTAGACAGCTTACAGGAGATGTTTACCATCATTGATGCACCAAAGCCCTCTGCTGCCATAACTAAATATCAGAATTATCTCAAGCAATTCTACACTGATCAAATACAGTTGGTAGCACAAGACAACTTTGAAAGTCCACACATTGAGCAGTATGTTAATTTAAGCTTGATAACGCCAGAACAAATAGAGCATGATAGTGACTATTTTAAAGCTGTAGCAAATCCCCATGTATGGCTTTTTAAAAACAAAGGAAAAACCAGCAATATTATGCTGAAGTCTTTATCAGAAATCTTCGTCGAGTCTCATGTAAGCAGGCAGGTGATTTTGATACAAGGCTCCCCTGGTAGTGGAAAAACCACGTTAGCCAATAAGATATGTAGGGAATGGGCAATGGGCAAGCTTATTCAAGAATATTTATTGGTTATTTTGCTCAGACTGAGAGATCCTAGGGTTGCTGACATGACATGTATCACTGAACTGATATATCACAGTACCGGCGATTGTGATTTTGCATTTGAGGCTTCACGAGAAATTGAATGTTGTGAAGGTGAGGGTGTTTTGCTGGTACTAGAAGGCTGGGATGAGCTTTCAGATGATAAACAAAAGAATTCTCTTTTTGCCAGTATAATTGCAAAGGCTGTCTTCAACAAAGCTAGCGTTCTAGTTACCAGCCGTCCATCTTCTATTGGTAGCATAAAGAAAGTACATGTGACACGCAACATTGCCATTCTGGGTTTTTCAGAAAATCAGATAGAACAATATCTTACTTATTGCTTTCCAGATCCAAGTGAAAAAGTAAAAAACAAGTTAAAACAGAGGTTTTGGGCACAGCTAAATTCTCATTTAGCACTTAAGTCACTTGCTTGCATTCCAGTAAATCTTTCAATTTTGGTACACGTGTTTAAAGAGAGCGGAGAAAAATTACCAAATTCTTTAACTGAATTGTACAGGAAATATATACTGCTTAAACTGAATCATCATAACCAAAGAGCATCATTTGGAAAAAAAGGTTTTAATGAATTAGAATTTGTACCTGCTTATATTTCTGAAAGTCTTTATAAGCTAGGTGAATTGGCTTTTTATGGATTGCGAAAAGACAGTTTGACATTTAATCAAGAGGAAATTCAAAAACGTTGCTTCTCTGGTGAAAAGATTCCATTAGATTATGATGGAATGGGATTGCTGCAAGTTGAAAATCATGAGTTATCGAAACAAAACTTATACCTTTTTACATAGAACCATTCAAGAATTTTTAGCTGCTTGGTATTTGAAAAACACACGAGGACAGGAAACATGTCTTGTAGATATATTTGATGACAAGGCATTTGAAATGGTCTGGGTTTTTTATGCTGGACTTACTGGTTTTAAAGGTGTAAACATCAACAATATTCTTACTGCAAAGGTATCTAAAGAAAAAATGAGTAAGTTTTTTGTAAAAACTTTATCAATCGGTTTTAAAATTGTGCTTAAAGACACCGCTTCTTCTGAAATAAATCGCCTTACTACCGTGGCAGAAGAATACTATAAAAGTGTTATTTCAGAAACTGTTTCAAAGGAATTTTTGTTGGTTTTAACAACTTGTTGTGCAGAAGCACAGAACCCCTCAGCATGTGAAGCACTGAGTAACGGGCTGCTGTTTCACGAGGACATGTGCTATGTTGAGATTCCTGATTCAGCTTTAACCTCACAAATGTTATCTTCCCTTTCATACTGTATTACCCGTTCTGGCAAAAAATGGAGAATTGATTGTCCTCATCTAAGTGAGCAAGATATTCTAAATCTTCACAAATGCTTTTTTGATGATCAGAAAAGCATTTCTGGACAGCTCACTTCTCTGGTTACTTATAGTGGTAAAAATCAGATTGAAATTTTTATGATGTTGCTTCAGTCACAGTGTACCCTTGCTCATCTTGATTTATCAGGTAGTAAGACATTTGATGACTACTGTGTTGTTAGACTAGCTGAAACTTTAAAATGTAATAATCAACTTTATATACTTGAATTAAAAAACTGCGGAATTTCTTCAAAAGGAGTGCTCGCCATTGCTGAGATGTTAACAGTTAACAATAAACTGGAATGGCTAAATCTAGAGCAAAATTGTTTCGCTTCTGATGATCTTTCACAAGTGCTTACAAAAATAGAAAAAAAACACTTCACTAAGGTTGATGGAGGTAGACGAGTCTCTAGAAAAAGATATAAAAGTGCAACTTACAGAATTCAATGAAGGAAGACAACACATATTGGGATTAAGTGTAATATCTTTAATGAAAGGCTACAAAGCTGTAGCCTGGACAAAAAGAAAATTTGACCGGTTTAAAACATGGTATCAAGAAAACTTTGATTAACATCTGCATGAGCTACTATGGAAAGTAATGTATCTATCTAGCTAACTATAACCTGTGATGAAATCATTGTGTAGATTTTTAAAACTTTGCTGTATATAGCTATATGTAGCTAGAAATAATTTTTACATGTAATGTAAGTGCTAGCTATTCTTTACAACTGATCTCTAGCTCTATAAACACAAGTTATTGTAAAAGGATAGTGCATGCATATAAAACCTTAAACCGGCAGTTAGCTAAGCTAGTTAATATTCTTTTGTTATAAACTACATAGCTATATAGTGTTATGGCCAAACATGATACATGAATAATAGCTAGCCTCATGTGTTTCAGCTTGCATCAACAATATGCTGCAAAACCCTTGCTATATAGCTATATACTTTGTATATAGCTATATACGTATATGTATGTAGCTAAGTTAAGCTAACAGCTAGCTATATATTAGCCCTAGCCTGATGTATCAGTTATAAGTGCTTATACCTATTAGTAATATAACTTTAGACTCCGTAAAGTATCATACATTTAATACATGTGGTAGTAATATAATGACATCATATCTGCACGAAAACACTACTACATACGGTAATAGAGTAGACACAGCATATACTATAATAACTATGGCAAGCTACTTATGTTCAAGTTTGTGTATTGTTCTGTCTTGAAAAGTATGCTCTGCAGAGATTAGACTTCTTCTTTGTGCACAAGAAAGAAGTCGTAATCACAGCCAATTGAATGGACAAGGAAATGACACCACTGACACCAAAAATTTCTGAATATTGTGAATCAAATATGATAGGTAACCAAAGAAAACGAGAAAGACCAACAGTTGCTCCCATAGCAATGGCAATCCTGAAAAGCTCTCGATCATAATCACAGGCCTGTAAATCATTCATGATCATTTTCAACTTGTAGAAATAGACCAGATAAGCTACAAACATAGTGATCTGAGCAAATTTGTTGATGAAAGCAAAAATATCACTAAGATAAATAGTCGTATAGGAAGTCATAGAACGATCAATAAAATGACAGTGGCCATTTGGTAACAGTGTATATCTACCATTGCCAGTCCTCAAATCATAAGCTATTGTAAGAAAGAAAAGTAATATGAGTGTAATGAAAGCATGAGCATTGTAACATCTATATAAAAACTTTGATACTTTGTTAGAAATCTGTGATTTCAGGTGGTAACAGCGATACATGATGTAAGCCAAATGAGTTAACATGTTTGTTGCGGATACTTCTACCCATGTATTTGCTATTGTAAACACCATCATGGCGGTGTGGCATATTGTTTGTGAGTTTACCATCACACGACGATGCATCATTGACAGAGCAACTGAACTGCCACACATAGACAGTATGCTAAGGCTGTAGAAAATAAGTAACTTTCCAAACAAAGTACGAAGCTCTTTAAAGAGAAGATGAACAATTAGAATGTAAGCACTCATTATCATCATTAATAAAGTTAGTGATGGAAAAAGTACAGCTATTAGAATATCTTTGATTGATGAAGTGCTCTGGTGTTTAAGACAAAATGTCTCGTCATCAGTTTTAGCAATCACCACGGAGGTGTGGTCATCTATAGGAGTGACTATGAGGAGACTGTCAGTAGTGTAGACAATGTCCAGTTGTTGTCCAGTATCAATCCTCATGATGGTACAGTTATCAATGATACAATATTCTAGTGTAGTGACTTGTGAGAGATCAGTGTCATGATTACCACTAGCTGCTGGTGACTGCACATCAGAACAGTGGAGTGGAGTAGCCCCACTAGTCACAGTAAGGATAGTGATGAGGAGCAGAGTGAGATAAGCCATCACTACCAATGTTTGTACTTCCACAAAAATAGACTGAATAACAGTGACTTTGAGGTATGTATTTTGCAAACATGCTTGCAATTTATTGCAGCTACATAGCTTGATAAAATTGTGCAATTTCATGCAATTCAAAATAGCCTATCTATAAGAAGATGAAAGGCTATTTTGGTAAATGGCTAGTAATAGCTACCAAGCTAAAACTGGAGCATTAGGATAAAGCTACATTGCTACAATGAGTGCCCGTGAACCTCTCTACTGATGTTTGCATACAAATTTGACCCGTTTTTATAACTTTAAAACCCAATAAATAACTTTCTATGGGACATCATGAGGATTGATTCTGGACAACAACTGAAAGTCTATATATAGCATATGCTATATATAGATGATACTATTTAGCTAGCTATACAGGAGCAACTGTGCATTGATTTTCTAATTTCTTGTTTGTGTTTGATTCAGAATACTCGGCATCAATATCTATAATATATTTTCTTGACCACCCATACAATAGGCTGTACACAAAAAGACATCTGCATGACCTCCGCAAATGTGCTATTCAAGAGACTATAAATTGGCATGTAAACCACACGGCATGCACAGCTGATAACAAAACCCTGAAAACTGCCATGCATGGTGTATATATACATGCTGGTACTTATATACCTAGCTATGTAGCAAGCTACCTGTATAGCTATATGCAATGATATAGCTACATGACCTGGCATACAATTACTGGGCTTACATGTATAGCAAAATACACCTATTCTCCTAGCTATAGGATTTACAAAACCTGTAAGCTGCATGCAGTCAGTTGAAAGCTGCGGCATAAATGGTAGCATCCTAATAATAGGGTAAATTTTACAAAGAATTGTAATTTTACATGTTCTATATGCTGGCATCTTGCAAGTACAAGAAACCGAATCTTTGATAAAACAGATCGATACCCTAATAGAACTGATTTTATTAAAGCAGTCAGGTTTACTGCGGCTACTCTAATAGAGCAGTCAGAATCTGAAACACTTCTACAATATTACATTGGAAAGATACTCACAGAAAATCTCAACGAGAGTTGCAGATCATATAGCTAGTATCTTCTCCGTACGACAGCGCGGAATTTCAAATTCTTGCCAGCGCTTATTACGGTTGCGCTTGTATCTTGGTAGTACAATTAGTATGGCAATCTTTGAATGTGGGTTTACATTACGTGATGGGACTATAACACATTTATAATTTGTTCGATGGCGTCATCTAGACGCCTACTGTCTCACTACCGATCAATTAGTCAATGCAGACGATGGTATTTTAGCAGCGATCGCTTTTTCAATGTTTGCGTAGTAGGTAGTGGACCAGCTGACTTCTACACAGCATATAAACTACTCAAGGTAATGTAGATATTGTATTAATTAAGAATATTAATATATTCAGGCGCTTATTTTATTTTGCGCTCCCGCGGCGCTCGCATATATTATTTTATAGGAGAATGCCAGTGTTAAGGTGGATATTTATGAAAGGTTACCTGTCCCATTTGGATTGGTACGGTTTGGAGTTGCACCAGATCATCCAGAAGTGAAGGTACCATTCTGTCGTCATGTTCATAATAAGCAGTTTTACATTGGTCAGGCAAAAAAGCAGGCACAACTTTCAATTTTAAATGACTCCAAAAAATCATACAATATAATATGCATTGAGGCTGAGCAACTGACTATCACAATTGTTATGAATACTATCACGACAGTTGGCTTGTCCATAATTACCATGATTAAAAGCTATAAAGGAATGTAACTTTGTGAGCAGTCTTGGCTCCAGGTTACTATTTCATCATATTTATATCGGCAAGTATACCATAAAATTCCTAAAATTACTATTTGAATGGTCAGGCAGTCTACCATCTTATTCATGAATAGTCTCAAACTATCAAGATAGTGAATACTATTACGACAGTCGCTCAGCCTTAATATGCATACCTTTATTTGGCTAACAGGCATCACTGGAATTGGAATTGAAACCAAATCAAGCCAAAATTCCCAAATGATTCTGAATCGTCAATAAAATTGTTCAAAGTTTTGCTTATGCAAAAATTTATTGACAGCAACCCACTAATATTTATGATCATATTTTATGTATTTGATCAATATCATGTAATGTACGTATGATCCACAGTTATTTTGTTGACTTGATTATGGTATGTATTTTGGCTTTTAGAATGTGATAAATCAGTTTACCGAACTAGCCCACTCAGACCGATGCATGTTCGTTGGTAATGTTGCCATTGGCACTCAACTGACAGTGGATCACCTTAGGGACTATTATGATGCCATCGTCATGGTAACTGTAGTGATGTCATTTAAGTTGACTTTTATGCTGTTGCCATGCACCTAGGCTTATGGTGCCAAAGAAGACAGGAGACTGGGTGTACCTGGTGAGGTGTGTCAAATATATGTAGAATTATATTGTCTGTTAACTTTTTGTGTTTACTTAATATATAGGATCTGCCTGGGGTTTACTCTGCTAGAGCTTTTAGAAAAAGATGTATGTATATGTCACAATGTGTGTGTGTGTGTGTGTGCATGCGCGTCATGTGTATGTGCGTGTGTGTACATGTTGTGTGTGTGTATGTGCATTGTGTGCGTGTGCATGTTGTGTGTGTGTGTGTGTGTGTATGTGTGTGCGTTGTGTGTGTGTGCACACGTTGTGTGTGTACGTATGTGTGTGCGTGCATGCGTTGTGTGTTGTGTGTGCACACATTATTGTGTGTATCTTGTATGTGATTCGTGTATGCATTATTAGAAATATAAGTAAGTTAGCTTTTTAATAATTTCATAGCTTAATCCAGACCTAAGCAGTGATAAGGTGATAATACTTGGACAAGGAAATGTGGCATTAGATGTCGCCCGGATATTGTTTACTCCAGTAGACATACTCAAGGTATATATGTACATTGGTATGTATATGCAATGATACAAAATGATCTTGTGTTACTAAAGTTAAGTCATGTGTATGACCATATAAGGTAAAATTAGTCATCTCCATTGGTTTGCTAAAAATAACATTTAGACTTTAATGATTAGGAAAAAAACTATTTCAATTTGTGGGTTTATTGGGAAGGTGGAAATCATTGGTAGAAGAGGACCACTACAAGTTAGTGATAGTTTTTAATGTTCATTAGCAAAAGAATCAGCACACAATTTATCACACTACAACTTGTACAAAACTTATGGAGACAGTGAAAACAGTAAGAATGTTACATAGTGTAAGTAAACAATACAACATGATGCTAAGCGTCTATCTTTAACAGTTAGCTGAACTACTGGATTTCATTCAAATGTACTATAAGATTATCTCTGACTTTTAAAGGTAGCCTTCACCATCAAAGAGTTGAAAGAACTCACAAAGCTGCCGGGATGTCATTCTGTGTTGAATTTAGAGGACTTTGATGCTGTTAGAAATTCTCTCTCTAGTAAGTTTGATATCAAAGTTTTTGGTCGCACATACCTATTTGCAATGCTGGCCTCACACTTTTTTTACACCCAGGGTGTTTTTGTTTAGCATATCACTACTTTTTTGGAAGTATAAACAGATGTTATTACTAGCAAGCAGCAGAGAAGTACTGCATGGGCATGACTTGTACTTGCCTAGCACACAATATTGCAAATTAAACTTTGAAGCTTAATTTTGAAAAACTCAAGCCCGAGATTTTTTAAAACTTTCACTACAGAGTGATACATCAATATAGATTGTATATCTGAAAGTTTATGCAAATCATTTGAAGGGGGTCCAAGTTATGACAACTATCAACCTGCAGTGTAATAGTCCTTCTCAAATACATTCAGGTGTTTACTTCAGACTGATAATAGTATGACAGGTAGAGCATACATAGGAGAAGTGCTGATACAAATTTGGCTGAAATCCATGAAGAAATGAGTGAGTTATTAGACAAACAAGTGAATGTATAAAAAGAGAATTTGAAAAAAACTTCCAGGGTTCACGAAAGCTCCTGCAAGCCCACGAAAAAAGTGTGCGATGAAAATGAAAGAAAGAAAGAAAGAAGAAAAATAACGACTGCCACGTAAAAAATTTTCAGTGTAGTGACAGGAAGGCATTTATAAGGCTATATCAGAAGAATGGCTGAACTGATTTCTTTCAACCTTGGGATATTGATTCTTCAAACAATGAAGGTACTGATTCTCTAGTAAACGGCGAATCGGGCAGGAAAGGATGATTCGTCTTGCGTAGTTGCACAACGGGCGCCATAAAACTCGCAATGGCTGGTACTTAGGAATGGTGGCGCCTATTTCCTTCATTCTCGGTTTGTTGATTCTATATACTAAGAACGTTGTGGGTCGGTAATAACTAAGCGATAGCTTTTAATAGCGGCTTAGCTAGAGCGTTTGCGAGTTTGAGGGTGGTGCTACGTGTAAATAACTCACTCAGTGGTCGCATTGCTGCGCTTCTTCTTGGCCTCGTGAGTCTTGATTATATAAATTATAGGTGCACTGAGGTGCCAAACAATGGCCAAGATCATTGTGGATGGCATGTACTTGCTTAGTTAGTAGCTATGTTATGGCTATAAACCTATGTAATGTTTAAAACTCAGTTTTAACAAACTCCCGCGTCACAATTTCTTTAAACTTTTGGTGAGTATTTGCGGCGTATCAATTTAGTTAAATTTTATGCAAATGATTTGATTTTCCTTTGAGTTATGGCAACTTTTGTCCTGCTATGTAAAAGTTTGTCTCAAGAGCATTAAGGTAAATACCTTAATGCTCTTGAGACAAACTTTTACATAGCAGGACAAAAGTTGCCATAACTCAAAGGAAAATCATTTGCTTAACCCTGAAGATTGCTTGACTTGTAGAGTATGCATAGGAGAAATGATGGTGCAAGTTTGATTGAAATCAATGAAAGAATGAGCGAGTTATTAAACAACAAAGTGTGATGTACAGAATGAAAAATGAAAATAAATATTCCGGAGCCATCGTAAAGTGTGCGATGAAAATAAATAAAAAAATGACTGCTGCGTAAAATTTTTTTAATAAAAGGAGAACTTTATAAGCTGAGGCTGTAACAGAAGACTGGTTGGGGATCCGGATCGCCATGAAAGTGTATGGCTTCCAAAAAATATGCGTACATGTACAAATGAAACACATTTGAATTCTCCAGCACCTCTACAAAATTTAATCCCTACATAGCTATTTTGGCTGCATGATATTTTGCTTTGAATATGCTGGCTGCCAAAGTAGCTAGGGATTAGCTAAATCTTGTAGAAGTGCTAGAGAATGCACTAAAGCACTAAAGCAGCTAGTTAAATATCCTTGGAAATTAACTTAGCCATATAGCTATTGATTGTGCCATGGGTGTCTCTTGAACTTTTATTTCACTTGCTAATATCTCACAATCAGCATCAAAACTGACCAGTTCATGCTCATTGACCTTAAATTCTATTGGTTTTGAATGTGGCTGTTTCTGACATGGTTGAGAAGCAGGAGAATAATTATTACAACTTACATGTTGAATTGCAAAAACTTTTGAATTTAAAAACTGCTAGAATTGTTCTAATTGTAATTAGCATGTTGCGACTGGGTGTGTTTACCCCTAACCTTGAGAAATATCTGAATGATTGACCTGAAAAACTTAAGCATTAAAATTGGTCCATTGTCGCTTATTTGCTCTGATTGGTAAAAACAACACTTACAGTAATAATAACAACAAAAATGATAAAAATAGAAGTTGCATGGTTGTCAATAATATTTGGCACAAAATGGCAGTAGCTATATAGCTACAAATTGCAAAGAAGTATAGCTAAATGCTAATAGCTAGCTAGCTATCGGTAGCCACTGCATGGCCAATGTATAATATTCAACTTCACTTGACATCCCCGCCTTTCTCTCTGCTTATTAATATGTTTTTGTTGAGATCTGATTTTCTTCTCAATGTCCTCAGAGCATACAGGAAGCTGCAAATCTGCTAATGTATTATTAGCCTTGAGGCCATTCACTATCTTTAGCATTGCTTCACCAGTCAGTGGATTGGTATGGATATACAATATCTTCAAACAACTGTTATTCTTCAGTGCCATAGTAATGGCATCACAGGCATCATCAGTGATATTATTTCCGTGAATATAAAGATACTTTAGTTTGTTATTGTTCTCCAATGCTTTGAAGAGTGCAACAGCTGGTTTGGATGATAACTCGGTATCGTAGATCAACAGGTTCTCTAGCTGAGTTGAGGAATCGGTCAACATGGTGTAGAGTTGTTCATCCTCTCCGATAGTGTGGTTATAACTAATTGCTAACTTCTTAACTTTGAATTTTACAGTGATGTCACTGATGAAGGCAGATGATTGCATCGTTAGGCTATTGTGATTCAATTCTAGCTCCTTAATGGTGATGTCATTACAATGCTGTAATCCACGATGTAATATAGTTAGGCCATGGTCTTGTATATGGCAGCTCCACAAGTCTAGCATTTCCCATTCCTTGTGCAATGATGAGGTAAGAAATACCGTAACACACTCAAGATCACTAGGCATTAATACATGGCTACTAAGATTAATCTGCTTTGGAGTACAGTTGTTAAATGCTAATGATTGCTCTATAGTCTTACCAAAATCAACATCATCAGCTTCATGAAAACAACGATACAGTCGAAGACATCGTAAGTGATCATCAAGGAATTTATCAGCAATAACAATTGCATTATTTCCATTGCAAAGAAATTGTTTGAAAGAAGGTCGCTGTCCCTTTGTAAGTGTTATATACATGGAGAACATGTTGAAATGAATGTTACTCCAGAAATATTCTTTAAGAATTCTCAATTCTTTATCACCTGGAAGATTAGCAATGTGATAAGCAGCTAAATATTCTTGAATGGAAGAATGTAAAAAATTGAATGTCATTGTTTTTCCAGTGAGGCTAAAGTGTTCTACTGCTTGTAGGAGATCAAAGCCTTGGATGGTTCCTGGAAAATTTGCAATATCTGGGCAAGCTGCTTTAATATCATCAAGGGTAAAAACCAATTTGTTATCATTAAGAGCCTCTAGTGATAACTGTGAGAGTTGCTGAATTATTTTATTGTAGGGCTCAGGAAAATCAGTCAGCTTTGGCAACTCAGTGATGCTTCCTTGGAGATCATGGCCATGTTTGGCAAGATGTCGGCAGATAGTAAGGCAAATAAAATAGTTGTACAATTCAACAGAATTTTTAGGAAGGGGAACATCTTGTTTGTACAGATAAACCAAGACAAACATGTTGAAGGGTACAAAGCACAAACTACTGATTATTGAGTGACCTTGAAGATACCGTGACAGTTCATCAATTTTCTGCGGTTGACCCTCCATTGACTCATTGATATAATACTCTCGCTCAGCTTCAGTGAAACCCAAGACGTCTACCCTGACTGTTGCTTGCTCTCGGAAGTTTACCGAAGCATGTGGACGAGATGATACAATCAAGCCACACCCAGGTAACACTAGTCGCTCCAGTATATCGGCAATTAAACTGTCTTTTTGTAACCTTTCAGGATATTCATCATACCCATCAAAGAGTAAAGCAAGATCTTCACCATTATTCTTTAAAAAATATTTTCTGCATGCAGAAGCAATTTCAATGGCTTCTTTATCTCTTTTACAGAATAACTGGAGAAGGTCATCAATTGATGACATTTGTTGTACAGCAGGATCACGCAGGTATACAGGAAGAAGTAATTTAAATTTTTGTAAAATTTGCTGATTACCCCAACGATATGCTATTTCCTTTAATAATAAAGTTTTACCCATCCCAGGAGCACCTTCAATTAAAATAAATTGGGGATCATTACTTGTTTCCAGTGGGGCTAAGATTTCTACAATTTCTTTTGTGACTTTGCTAGTGTCTAGCACCTCTTGTATTGGTTTGCAGATATCTAGCTTAGGGTGTTTAGGAGGTTTGGGAACTGCGTCAGAACTAGCTGTAGAAACAACCTTGTCAATACCACCTTGCTCAACAAATTCAGCCATTGCTATAGATTGTTTTAAGTTACGATAGCCTTGATGTTGAATTAGTATAAGCGGTGCAAATATTTTTGGCTGTCCTGGAGGCCAGGACTCTTTGTTAGCTCTTGATCGTGTTTGTATATTAATCTCCTTTACTCTCTTAGACAGTAAGGCAACTGCCTCAGCTTCTGCAATAACAATTAAGGTATGTACATTATAACTGGAGCATACAATTACATGTAGCTAGTCCTTACCCTTAACAGTGGGAGTAGTTGACTGCTCCTGTTTGGAGGTCAGTAGAGTAGCTAGTTAATAAAGATATAACATGATAATACACATGCAGATACTGTATTTACTTGGTTAAATACCGCACCTTGAATAGTAGCCACGCTTGCTTAGTACCACGGCGTTTAGCCAAGTAAATACAGTATTCACACATTATTATGCAATTGGATTTGACAAAGCCTTTCTTCCACACACAATTACGGTAGTACTTAATATAGTAGGGATTGCTGACTTCCATATAATTTTAATGCGCTTCAAAAACACACATCACAATAAGCTTTACCTGAAAACTTGACTGAAATGCATTGGTACAGAATTCAGCACCTTGCAACAATGGTCTTTATCACTTCAGTACAGCCGATTCTACAATTCTACCCTAGTAATTTCCACCAATAAGATGTTACTAAAGCTCATGACCTTACGAATATTCTTGTGCACACCTTCATCTTCTTATCGCTGGTACAATACTTTTGACTATCATGACACCGAACATTTCATTCCCATGCAAACCACAAAAGCCTACAGTACTTCTTTCTGGACTATTTCTCTTCATACAATTATGGTCGCCATGGTAAGGTTGTGGATGGTATGTGATATCATACCCAATGCCTCATAGAAAATACACAAGTTTTGTGACCATTTCTAATCCATTATATGTAGCCTCTTTACAGAGATGCAATGATACACATCTTAGGTGCATTCAGGGATTTTTCTAGAAAATAAGTTTAGGCAGGACAAATGGAGATTTTCAAATATAGAGGGAGAGGGGGGGGGGGGCAGAACTTTAACTGACTTTAACTTTAACTGAAATTAACCATCATTATTTAAAATTATTTTATCATTGAGGATAACTCAGGGGGGCAAAGCCATTTTCAGGAGGGGCAAAATGCCCCCTTTGCCCCCTTCCCCTAGAAAATCCCCTGGTGCATTGATATATTGCTGCTCTGTGAGTGCATTATGCAAATATGAAAGAGTTGGTGATCTGCAAAAAGGCTGCTTGCAATATACCCACTGGTGCATCTTCATATAGTTAGGTATACCCTAAGGAAATAGAAAAGATGAACAATGCTAAGAAAAATAATGAGGTGCAGCAACAGATACCAAGAGCCAAGTGCTATAACATCAGTAATGCCATTTCAAATGTCAGGATTCTCTCCTGTAGTGAACAGTAACGGTACTGGAACTGTTAATTTTGTAGTAAAAATTTGTCCTACAGGCAACATTGACACATTCCATTCCATTCCATATTCCAGTCCATGTTCCATTCCATTGATTAGAGACACCAAAGTTATCATCCAGTGATAACTTAGTTATCATCCAGTGGCTTTCTCTGATGGCGACAAAATAAACAGAAAGTGTGACACATTCTCTGATCTTCAAAGGAATACAGAAAGGAAAGAAAGATAACGAAGAATGAAAAGAAACACCATGGCGCAGTTCATTCGAACAACATTTTCATACATCAGATGCAATTACCTTTATTGTGTGAAAAGTCTGAAGCTATACTCCTAGTGCTAGTGGGTCTTGGCAGGCTGGCAATCAAACAAAATACTAGTAGATTTGAAATTTTTAATTCTCTGCAGATCGCATTGTTAGGATTTTCACACAGTTTTATTAATTCAGTATTGTTATAGTGTTACCAATGCAGTTTTGGGCAAAGCTTTGTAAGGTGTGTTTTTGAAGTGCACAAAATTAAGGAAACCATTTTTAAATTATGTACTACCATAGCAACCTACCATACATGGGAAAAATTTGCAAGGGAAATATTGGCGAATGAACTGGCTTGGCCGATTATAGCATCGACAAATATAAATATTTTTGGAGGCGCAGTCAGCAAAAAGACATTTCGTGTTTACAGGTGTGTGACCATTAAACCCTTTGTGATTGTTTAACCAAGTTCTACAGCTTTTCACTTTGCATGTACACCAATTCTGTCACATCGAATCGATTTTTTGTAGGTGTGACCTCGCGCATTTGTATGAAAACCTGTTTAGTGAACAAGGTTATGAAGGGGCATTAGGTGAGATAGTGTTATCCATGTCTCTACACTAGTTAAAAGTCGAGTAACCTGAAATAATTGGCGAAAAGCTCACAATTCGCCAAATTTGCCAATTTTTTCCACTCTAAATTTTCCCACATATGGTATTTGAGATTTTAAGCACATACATAGTTAGTTATATTTGCTAAAATTCATCAAGATTGATAGATACATAATTCAGATTTCTAGAATATTTATAAGGACGTTATTTATATGGTAAAATATTTGAGTGATCCAAATTTAGATCGATAAATGGCTCATGACATCATGATTATATGACTCACCTCCTACACTACTGCTGCCTGGTTCACTGCTATCAATAACTGAACCCCTTGTAGCCATGGTAATACCTGAATTATCATATTTAGAATGCTCAATGATTTATGTAACTACAGCCAATAGTGCATGTCAGTTGGATTACTATAAAGTTACAGTTACAGTAGCTACTAAGTAGCCAAACCTCATGACTAGCTATCCCACCAACACATCAGCACTGTATATGAATATTTTATACCTCTGATTAGAGATGGGACGATACAGGGTGCAGGAGTATCGATACATCATGCCAAAAGTATCATGATACCATGACATATACATCACTGCTTTTTAAAGCATTAGAGTACATGCACTTAAGCTTTCTCTGTGGTAATACGCGAAAGCAATGATATAATCGTTTCAAGGATAAATTCAAATAATATACAAGGCTTTTTCACATATCATTTTCGAAAGATGCATTACACACAACATTTAATGATCAATACACAGCGATACCTCGATATATTGATGCATCAATATTCAATTTGCAGTATCTATACACATATTGAACCATTATGTATTGTGATACATCAATGCATCACAGTATTATCCCATCTCTACCTCTGATAGAGGAAACTTCAATCTAGAAATGAATACTTTATAACACTATATCAGATATGATTGCAGCATGGCTTCACAAAAGGTGACATTGTGCTACTATGCTTTTCAAGTTGGTACAAATACTCATGTAAAGATAGCTATGTGACAAATCAAATAGAGCAAACAACTTTGATTTGCAATATTTCTCCGTGAGTGTTTGTATCTGCAGACAAGCAACCTGAAAAGCAAGGTCTAGTTATGTTACATAGAATGTCACATGATCATAAACAGTCTGCCACTCATTATCATATCCCTCTAAGACAAACACCATTAGAAAATTAAGATTTGTCCTTTATATATATAGAGGTGTCCTTAATTCAGGGTTTTTAAAAGTTTGTCTAATACTTTTTCAGAACCTGAAGTCGAGCCTAAAGTAATGTCTACGTATTACTGTAGCTATATAGCTACAAGGTGTCCACAATTCAATACTAATGCCGGATAACCATACCGGTAAGAAGGTACGTAGATCAGTAACATATAGCTATTCACCTTCTTGTTGCTGTAACAGTCGTTCAATATCACTGGCTACATTAACCAGATCAACACTTCTAAGAGCTTTTATCAATTTATCCCAACTGGCTAGTTGATCAGTGATTAACCATTTGTTGAACATCTTCCTGCAACATTTTTTCACATCATTTCCGCAATCAGTTTCAATGACATCTATTTCTCCCTCGTGTTTTGTCTCTAGTAACTCAAGTCCAACATCTTGCCACCTTGTTGCCACTGATGGTATCACGTGTTTGTTTAGATCTCTCATTGACGGGCGACTATTGAGGCGCGTACGTATACATTCTAAATAAATTATATCATGGAAGTTCATCGCGATCGGTTAGGGAGCCGCATGACCGTAGGAAGCATTGCGGAACTTTTTACTGGAGAGGCCATGTTGGCTTTGCCAGGAATAATTAACACAAAATTGTTTTAGCTACTAGTAAACAACTACATGTATTACTACATAGATAGCTATATGTGTAAATTTACAATGTTAATTAGCTATTGTGCTATGAACGTCCAAAGATTGAAAATCTGTGCTCTGTACAACATGATGACACTTTCTCAATAGCAACATGATAAGTGCTTCTTTCACCAGTTCTAAACTTGCCGGCTTAAATCATCTTTCCAATTTTGAAAAACCACTTTATCCTTGAATGGGACATTCAATTGTTGATTTCTGCCAGACATGCAACAAATATGGCACTGGAAAAACTAAATTTTTATTTTCATCATAATCTAGCTACCATTGGTTCTGGAAGCATCTTCTAACAATCTTGACTTTACCAAACTCTCTTTTACACCCCTTGGCTGATTTGGCAATTCAGCATTATAAATCCATCATAAAAACGTATAGTGCGCGTTATTTAGAATTAGCGCTAATTATGGAAACTGGATTTCTTAGCAACTTTCTAGCAGCATCTATAGTCGTATTATTGTATAGCTATATGATTTTCAAGGTGAGTGATGGGTGCATAGTTAAATAGTTCAGTTAACAGTGTTCATAAATAAAATTTTCGGCAGTGAACTAAGCTGGGTAGGCCCTGCAGCCTATACCCGCTTCCTACGGCCATGGGAGGATAATGGCATTGGCAGCTTCTAGCTTAGACCGCCAACAGTTGATGAAATGACCACATAAGTAAACCATATAGATAATAGGCGCCGCCGCTTATTATCCATGATTCAGTATTATCATACCCTAAAACTTGAAACTTTGACGAATCCTCACTGCAAAAGCTTTGACAAAATAAACTTTGACGAATTGCTTGACATCTTCATAGAAAGGTAGTTATTTGGGTATATTGATTCGTTAAAGTTTGGCGAATTCATGCACTCTGATTCGTCAAAGTTTCCGGTTTTACGGTATTATCGATTCACTTACCGATTGCTCGTTCAGCCATCTATATTTCTTAATACTAAACAAGTGGCCCACCCCTCACAATATGGTTACAACATGGTCTCGCGATCGTAATAATTTCTTTCGGATAATTGAAAAGGGGAAGCGGTCAGCACAAGTACTACAGGCTCGGTGTTGAGTCTGCTTTACGTCAATGATCTACCTGGACATGACTCATCTAAGGTCAAATTATATGCTGATGATACCCTGACATTACTATCAGCCAGGCTATACAGAGTCATCGACAATGATATGTTTTCCAAGATCATTAACAACCTTATTTCCATCCCACATGATCATATCTCCAAGTCTCCAGTCTCCACTCGCGGTCACAATTCAAAATTTATTCAATTGGCAGCCAAAACAAACACATTCTTGCTCTTTCCAAGGGGTCCACAATGCAGCAAAATCGCGTACAAGATTACGTAATCGGCAATTTTACCCAGGATTACACCGGGATTACACCAGGTTTGCACAGGGATTACACATATTTGTAATTCAAGAATTGGCTGTAATTTTTTAGTATTTTTTATGTAATTATGTAATTTATTAATTAGTAAGTAGTATTTATGTTATTTAATGTAATTATGTAATTTATTAATTTATGTAATTATTTAGTATTTATGTATTTAAGTAATTTTTGTAATTTTTATCGCGTGATAGATTACTGAAGATTACGGATTTATATTAACAAAATCAAGATTACAGATTACAAAAGATTATAGCTACCGGGATTACAGGCCAAGCGTACAAGATTACAGCCACGTTGCGGACCCCTCAGCTCTTTCTTCCTCCACAATCAAATTATGGAATTCTCTACCAAATAATAATTGTCATCAACTCGACAAATTGCAATTTTAAACTAAATTTAGACAAACAATTCAATTAACAATAACTATAGCTACATGTACATTATATATACATGAGGTCTGTATATTACAAATAAATAAATAATATAACTACATAGTCAGCCACTGTAGCTAACAGTATTAAGGCCGGGAACTGACATGACAGGTAGGTAGCTATAGGCCAGGGACCAGATACGTATACATAACTATAGCTAGCCATTAGCCATAATTGCTAACATGAACTTAGAAGCTATACTATTGAGCTAAACTCCATTCATGCATGCATTAAGTTTTATATAGCTATGTACAGTTATCTCATTTGTATGCTCATTCAGCACTATACAATGGCAGCAATCTGGCTATTCAACTACAGCTACTTACGTAGCTATATGTATCCATTTGAAGACGCTATAGCTATAATGATGTGGTTGCAACAAAATGAAAATTGTTATATTTATTATATACTATGCTGTGTCTATATACGTACAATAACATATCTATATACTGTAGCATGTTTTTTCATGTACAGATATCATTAAATCAGCTAGTATAACTATTAAATATATGATGCTTTCCATAGAGTCAAAATTATATTACTAATAGGTATAGCCCATGCCCAGCATATATATCAGGGCTATATTTACCTATAGCTATATACCTGTTAGCCTTCATATACATATAATACTTATGTTCATGCATGTTAAGTTTGTGTATTGTTCTGTCTTGAAAAGTATGCTCTGCAGAGATTAGACATCTTCTTTGTGCACAAGAAAGAAGTCGTAATCACAGCCAGTTGAATGAATAAGGAAATGACACCACTGACACCAAAAATATATGAATATTGTGAATCAAACATGATAGGTAACCAAAGAAAACGAGAAAGACCAACAGTTGCTCCCATAGCAATGGCAATCCTGAAAAGCTCTCGATTATAATCACAGGCCTGTAAATCATTCATGATCATTTTCAACTTGTAGAAATAGACCAGATAAGCTACAAACATAGTGATCTGAGCAAATTTGTTGATGAAAGCAAAAATATCACTAAGATAAATAGTCATATAGGAAGTCATAGAACGATCAATAAAATGACAGTGGCCATTTGGTAACAGTGTATATCTACCATTGCCAGTCCTCAAATCATAAGCTATTGTAAGAAAGAAAAGTAATATGAGTGTAATGAAAGCATGAGCATTGTAACATCTATATAAAAACTTTGACACTTTGTTAGAAATCTGTGATTTCATGTGGTAACAGCGATACATGATGTAAGCCAAATGAATTAACATGTTTGTTGCGGATACTTCTACCCATGTATTTGCTATTGTAAATACTATCATGGCGGTGTGGCATATTGTTTGTGAGTTTACCATCACATGACGATGCATCACTGACAGAGCAACAGAACTGCCACACATAGACAGTATGCTAAGGCTGTAGAAAATAAGTAACTTTCCAAACAAAGTACGAAGCTCTTTAAAGAGAAGATGAACAATTAGAATGTAAGCACTCATTATCATCATTAATAAAGTTAGTGATGGAAAAAGTACAGCTATTAGAATATCTTTGATTGATGAAGTGCTCTGGTGTTTAAGACAAAATGTCTCATCATCAGTTTTAGCAATCACCATGGAGGTGTGGTCATCTATAGGAGTGACTATGAGGAGACTGTCAGTAGTGTAGACAATGTCCAGTTGTTGTCCAGTATCAATCCTCATGATGGTACAGTTATCAATGATACAATATTCTAGTGTAGTGACTAATTGTGAGGGATCAGTGTCATGACTACCACTGGCTGCTGGTGACCGTACATCAGAACAGTGGAGTGGAGTAGCCCCACTAGTCACAGCAAGGATAGTGATGAGGAACAGAGTGAGATAAGCCATCACTACCAATGTTTGTACTTCCACAAAAATAGACTGAATAACAGTGACTTTGAGGTATGTATTTTGCAAACGTGCTTGCAATTGTTAACTATTTATTGCAGCTGCATAGCTTGATAAAATTGTGCAATTTCATGCAATTCAAATAGCCTATCTATAAAAAGATAAAAGGCTATTTTGGTAAATGGCTAGTAATAGCTACCAAGCTAGAACTAGAGCATTAGGATAAAGCTACATTGTTACAATGACTGCTCTGTGAACCTCTCTATGTTCGCGTACAAATGTGACCCATTTAAAACCCAATAAATAACTTTCTATGGGACATCATGAGGATTGATTCTGGACAACAACTGAAAGTCTATATATAGCATATGCTATATATAGATGATACTAGTTAGCTAGCTATACAGGAGCAACCGTGCATTGATTTTCTAATTTCTTGTTTGCATTTGATTCAGAATACTCGGCATCAATATATAATATATTTTCTTGGACCACCCATACAATAGGCTGTACACAAAAAGACATCTGCATGACCTCCGCAAATGTGCTATTCAAGAGACTGTAAACCACACGGCATGCACAGCTGATAACAAATCCCTGAAAACTGCCATGCATGGTGTATATATATACATGCTGGTACTTATATACCTAGCTATGTAGCAAGCTACCTGTATAGCTATATGCAATGATATAGCTACATGACCTGGCATACAATAACCGGGCTTACATGTATAGCTATTCTCCTAGCTATAGGATTTACAAATCTGTAAGCTGCATGCAGTCAGTTGAAAGCTGCAGCACAAATGGTAGCATCCTAATAATAAGGTAAATTTTACAAAGAATTGTAATTCTACATGTTCTATATTATGTTGGCATCTTGCAAGTACAAGAAACCGAATCTTTGATAAAACAGATCGAGAACTGATTTTATTAAAGCAGTCAGGTTCACTACGGCCACTCTAATAGAGCAGTCAGAATCTGAAACACTTCTACAATATTAAAAGTAATAGTAAATACATTGGAAAGATACTCACAAAATCAACGAGAGTTGTAGATCATATAGCTAGTATCTTCTCCGTACGACAGCGCGGAATTTCAAATTCTTGCCAGCGCTTATTGCGGTTGCGCTTGTATCTTGGCAATCTTTGAATGTGGGTTTAAATTACGTGATGGAACCGTGGAATATCTATGATGGAACTATAACACATTAATTTATATAATTTGTTCGATGGCGTCATCTAGACGCCTACTGTCTCACTACCGATCAATTAGTCAATGCAGACGATGGTATTTTAGCAGCGATCGCTTTTTCAATGTTTGCGTAGTAGGTAGTGGACCAGCTGGCTTCTACACAGCATATAAACTACTCAAGGTAATGTAGATATTGTATTGATTGGGAATAATTATTAATATATTCAGGCGCTTATTTTATTTTGCGCTCGCATATATTATTTTATAGGAGAATGCCAGTGTTAAGGTGGATATTTATGAAAGGTTACCAGTCCCATTTGGACTGGTACGGTTTGGAGTTGCACCAGATCATCCAGAAGTGAAGGTACCATTCTGTCGTCATGTTCATAATAAGCAGTTTTACATTGGTCAGGCAAAAAGCAGGCACAACTTTCAATTTTAAATGACTCCAAAAAATCATACAATATAATATGCATTGAGGCTGAGCAACTGACTATCACAATTGTTATGAATACTGTCACAACAGTTGGCTTGTCCATAATTACCATGATTAAAAGCTACAAAGGAATGTAACTTTGTCAGCAGTCTTGACTCTAGCATCATATTTATATCTGCAAGTATACCATAAAATTCTAAAATTACTATTTGAATGGTCAGGCAGTCTACTATCTTATTCATGAATAGTCCCAAACTATCACAATAGTGAATACTATCATGATAGTCACTCAGCCTTAATATGCATCCTTTATTTGGCTAACAGGCATCACTGGAATTAGCAAGGAATTGAAACAAAATCAAGCCAAGATTTCCAAATGATTCTGAATCGTCAATAAAATAGTTCAAAATTTTTCGTACAGTTCTTATGCAAAAATTTATTGACAGTAACCCACTAATATTTATGATCATATTTAATGTATTTGATCAATATTATGTAATGTATGATCCACAGTTATTTTGTTGACTTGATTATGGTATGTATTTTGGCTTTTTAGAATGTGATAAATCAGTTTACCGAACTAGCCCACTCAGACCGATGCATGTTTGTTGGTAATGTTGCCATTGGCACTCAACTGACAGTGGATCACCTTAGGGACTATTATGATGCCATCGTCATGGTAACTGTAGTGATGTCATTTAAGTTGACTTTTATGCTGTTGCCATGCACCTAGGCTTATGGTGCGAAAGAAGACAGGAGACTGGGTGTACCTGGTGAGGTGTGTCAAATATATGTAGAATTATATGGTCTGTTAACTTTTTGTGTTTACTTAATATATAGGATCTGCCTGGGGTTTACTCTGCTAGAGCTTTTGTTGGCTGGTACAATGGTCTCCCAGAAGAAAAAGATGTATGTATATGTCACTGTGTGTGTGTGTGTGTGTGTGTGTGTGTGTGTGTGTGTGTGTGTGTGTGTGTGTGTGTGTGTGTGTGTGTGTGTGTGTGTGTGTGTGTGTGTGTGTGTGTGTGTGTGTGTGTGTGTGTGTGTGTGTGTGTGTGTGTGTGTGTGTGTGTGTGTGTGTGTGTGTGTGTGTGTGTGTGTGTGTGTGTGTGTGTGTGTGTGTGTGTGTGTGTGTGTGTGTGTGTGTGTGTGTGTGTGTGTGTGTGTGTGTGTGTGTGTGTGTGTGTGTGTGTGTGTGTGTGTGTGTGTGTGTGTGTGTGTGTGTGTGTGTGTGTGTGTGTGTGTGTGTGTGTGTGTGTGTGTGTGTGTGTGTGTGTGTGTGTGTGTGTGTGTGTGTGTGTGTGTGTGTGTGTGTGTGTGTGTGTGTGTGTGTGTGTGTGTGTGTGTGTGTGTGTGTGTGTGTGTGTGTGTGTGTGTGTGTGTGTGTGTGTGTGTGTGTGTGTGTGTGTGTGTGTGTGTGTGTGTGTGTGTGTGTGTGTGTGTGTGTGTGTGTGTGTGTGTGTGTGTGTGTGTGTGTGTGTGTGTGTGTGTGTGTGTGTGTGCATTATGTGCGTGTGCACGTTGTGTGTGTGTATGTGCGTCTGTGCATTGTGTGTGCACACATTGTGTGTGTATTGTGTTTGTTTGTTTGTTTGTTTGTATGTGTGTGTGTGTGTGTTGTGTGTGTATCTAGTATGTAATTCATGCATGCATTATTAGAAATATAAGTAAGGTAGCTTTTTAATAATTTCATAGCTTAATCCAGACCTAAGCGGTGATAAGGCGATAATACTTGGACAAGGAAATGTGGCATTAGATGTTGCCCGGATATTGCTTACTCCAGTAGACATACTCAAGGTATATATTGGTATGTATACGCAATGATACAAAATGATCTTGTGTTACTAAAATATTACCATATAAGGTAAAATTAGTCATCTCCATTGGGTTGCTAAAAATAACATTTAGACTTTAATGATTATGATAAAAGTCAATTTGTGGGTTTAAGTTTAATCGACTTTTTCTTTTTGTTACATGTACAAGTAGAATACTGATATTTGCTCACATGCTTTGGCCACTCTGGCACGCAGCAAGATCAGGAAGGTGGAAATCATTGGTAGAAGAGGACCACTACAGGTTAGCTGAACTGCTGGATCTCATTCGAATGTACTGTAAGATTTTCTCTGACTTTTAAAGGTAGCCTTCACCATCAAAGAGTTGAGGGAACTCACAAAGTTGCCAGGGTGTCATTCTGTGTTGAATTCAGAGGACTTTGATGCTGTTAGAAATTCTCTCTCTAGTAAGTTTGCTAATTTTGTTGATGATTTTTTACAAAGACCATCTTGATTTCTGTACGAATGTTATGTATTTGTTTGGGGGAGGGTTGTCCAACGATGCCATTATATGTCCAATACTGGATGGACACTTGGGAATGAGTCTATCCAGGATGGTACGTTAAGGATTATCCCAACTTGTCCATCCTGTACCAATGATACAATGGTACGGGATGGACACTTACTGTATATGATTGGTTAGTACATTAGGATTATCCTAAGTTATCCATCCTGTCCAATGGTATTTTAGGATATGTAAAATCCCAATGGACATCTGATGGCATCCTGGGGAGGAAGGAGGGAGGGAGGGTTTGGGGGCATTTCATTTTTTAGCAAATTTTGTAAATCACTTTAAATCTGTAGGCCTGTAGCTAATATGGTTTTTGTGAAAATGTAATTGTGGATTTTATAATTTCAACTTGCTTTGTGAAATACATTAAATCCTATTGTGGTGATAGATGTTTCCAGGCAACGTAAAAGAATTACGGAGCTCATGATAAAAACAGCAGAGTGAGTTTGGATGGCATAAACTTCTACACACAATTTATTTGTTACTGTACAGTGAGCAAAAAGAAAATGCTGAAGGTTTGAAGGAGTGGACGCTAACATTTCTACGCAGTCCACTGGAAGTGATAGGCTCTGCCAGTGATGGGGTATCCAGCGTCAGGCTGGAGAGGAACAGAATCGAAGCAAGTGCCGTTGATCCCAGCTGCTGGAGCAGCACTTGTTAATCTGTGTGGATGATCTAGGATGGAGATAGCACGGCTGTTGCAGTTGGAACGGGAGAGGTGGAAACTAAAGATTGCAATGTGGTTTGTTGTTTAGTTGTCTTGTATACAGTTATGGAATTTGTATCTTTCTGTGTACATATGTACGATTAACAATATTGCTACTGATGGTGTAACTCTGTTCCACAGGTATTCCGTAGCATCGGGTACAAAGGAGTGTCGGTTGACAAAAGTGTTCCATTCGACAGTGACAAGGGCATCATCCCAAACAGCAATGGAAGAGTGCTAGATAGTGAGGGAAAAATCTAGTGAAGTATGTGTTAATTAGTATGTTGTTTGTACAGGTAATGGAGAACATATGCCAGGTAAAATAGTTGTCATTTTACATGTATGTATTGTTTAAACGTTGCTCCTTGAAATTTTGTCCTGATGCACTAGCCACTTAATCCAAATACTCCCATAGTGGTTCATATTGACAGGCAGTCCAATATGTATGGATGCCTGACATAAATGATATTTGTAGTTTTGCTTTATTCATTCATAGGCGGCGGAAGTAGAGGGGGCCAGTAGGCCTTGGCTCCTCCATGGGAATTTAATTTTTGTAATAGAAAATCACTTGAGTTTAGCCAAGTGGCCCCCCTAACTTTCAGTAGCTTCCTCTGCCACTGTGGCTTCATCACACTTGTAACGGTTATATTATCAGTGCTTAGTACCCATTGTGAAAACAAGATAGAGCAATATTATTGAGGACGATATGTTCAGCATCTTATGACTGTCTTGTGGCACAGTTTTGTGGATTTGAATAACACGTTTGTTACTGTATAGTGAAATTTTGCAGCAGATAAAATTTTCTTTCAAGGTTATCTCACATTAAAACATTTTACAAAAAAACGCAAATTAATTGTTCTTGAAAATTTCCTGCTATATATGGTTAGTTAGTTGGTTGACCTTATCACAAAAATTCATATGGTTAATCACCTACTTAGTTTATTCATACAAGAAAGAATCCACATACTTAGTTGGAAAATTAATATTATAAGCTGATCACAGAACATAAATCTGAAAGTTTATTCATCAAGCAGACCACTCGATACAGAACACAATAAGGCTGCTTTTCAAGACAATGAAAATTAGCGCCCATAAAATTAATTCATGGGTATCCCGTAACCTTAATAAAATACATAAGGCTCTTTAACAAAATTCAACCAATAATATTGTTTTAGTGTAGGGTACATACTTATAATGCATAAAAGAACCTTCAAAGGTCCCAAGCTTTCTTTGGTTTTTGACATTCAATACATTTATGACGTAGTGGAGTATTATTATTTATATGCTTAAGCAAACACTTGAACTCCATGCATTGTAAAGCTTTGAGGTTGTAATTTCTTGTAAAACAACCTTTTAAAGGATTATAATAGAGTTGTGCGATAATCTAGATAAATAGATATTAAAATCCATTATCATGATAAAGATAATAGTTTTTGTTATTGTGATACTGGTAAATTTCTGGATACCTCTGTACACTACACAAAACATACAGGTGTGTTAGTATACAGAGCAATTTTGAATGGTAAAATACCGTATAGGCGGGTTATTTTAGAAGGGAATTTATTTTCGGATATTTCGTTTAGCTGTTTCCCTTCGAAAATAAATTCTACCAAAATTTATATGCAATAATAAAACCCTACAATTTAAATCTGGTGTACGAAAATAAATTCTTTGAAACATAAATTTGGTATACTTGTTCGAAAATTTCTTCTTCGAAATTAACCCGCTATACGGTATACATAATGCAATTATACATTTATTGAGATAATTTTAACATAAGTTATCGAGATATAATTTTTCCATTATCGCACAGCCCTAGATTATAATATACAAGGTGTTCATGTACTAATGATTTTGTATCAGTATTATGTACTGCGTGTGTGCAATAGGTTTGTACTGCAGTGGGTGGGTAAAGAGAGGACCAACGGGTGTTATCGTCAATACAATGAATGACGCCTTTGCAACTGCATATTGTATACTAAAAGATTTCAATGAAGGTACTTATCAGCGATGGATGTTTCATGAAGCTAATAATTATCGTAATGCAGGAATCATTCCTAAAGCTGAGTTCAGTGGAAAAGCAAGCAAAAAGTTATTTCCTATTATAAAAGGTAAAAATTTGTCTAAATGTACTTCATGCATGTCCACATGGGTTTGTATGCTGCAGGTTTAAAACCAGTGACATTTACACAGTGGGAAAAGATTGACAAGTTGGAACAACAACGAGGCAATGAAATGGGCAAACCCCGAGAGAAGGTTACATCTTTAGAAGAAATGGTAACCGTGGCAACAAAAGATCAGTAACTTGTAGTATATCTAAATTTAATTTATTTCATATCTGAATTTATATATGTTACTTTATATCTATTGATAGAAATCATAGAATTTCAGCTACAATGCAGCAACCCATCATTCTCATTAGCCTAGACTTCAGTTGAAATTAAAAACCTGCCTTAAGGGACTCCACGAACTATAGATGGACAAAATTCTTGGCCATGTCTCCTCAGAAGACACGGTGTCAAGAACATCAAAATATATGTAATTTCTAATAGTGCATGAAAATTTAATAGCAAGTATAAAAATAATTATTATAGACTAATGGTGCAATGCATACTGATATAAAATAAAAATATATTATGGCATTTAACAGAAGAGCTAGAGTTAAGACATCGTAGTTGGTTGGATGTTGGGGCTCCTTTTTGCTAATACTTTTAAGATTTTTGCAATATTTTTACTGTCATCAATACCACTGTGATGTCGACCCTCCAGAGTGAGACCCAGCTTTTGAAGCATACTGACCATACTCACGGCTTTAGAACCTGTTATATTTGAAAAGGCCTTCTTTATGTTCATCCACTTTTTAAAGTAAGGTGGCACGGGTCTTTCCAAATATTCACACTGGCCTGGAAGCATAGTTTTGAGGTCCCAATCCCCGCACGTGACAAAACAAATATTTGCGTTATCTTTCAAATTCTCCGTTGTCATCCACTGGTCGAACATGTTGAGTACCTCCAGAAGTGACGGTTTTCCGTTTACCATCTCCTGGGTTATTCCAGTCAGCCTAGTACAGAACGGAGTTAGCGTCGGGTGTGCCGTAGGTTGCACGTAGGTGTGAAATGTCGCCTCTGTCTCCATGGTTGTGGCGTTAACCTTTAGTACGGGGAACTCGATGATTTCCTGTGGCTTTGGCGTCTTAGCCTCATCGCAGGTTGCTTCAAAATCTAACACAAGGTAATACTCAATGTGAGCTGCCGATGTTTCCGCTGAATCTGCTACTGCCATTTGCCTAAGCGCACGCCTCACTAAAAGAACAGTGACTCAGCCACCCACGCATGTTACAATACTGTAATATAACGTCCTGCCGTACATGGATTTCGTTATTGTAGAGCTCAAGATATTAATTAATTACATGCACTGTAACCATAGATTAAATATATTACCATCCATTGTTATCTATCATACTGCTTAAACCTACTCCATGGCAAATGTGGAATTTCAAAGTCCATAGTGGAGTTGAAAATTTTACTTGAAAACATCTCGAAAAGTTTGGCTGATCTCTCATCAATAAGACCATTAGTTTGTAGCTCACGTTGTACCAACTCGAAATTTGAACCATCAACAAAATTTGCAGAAATGGCCAAAGATGTTTCTAAGTTTTCCACCTTGTGCGGGCATCCGGCTGGAACAAACAAAACTTCACCAGGACAAAGAATGCACTCCTTCAGTGTTACACAAGACAGTGCAGGGTATTTGTTAAAATTAACTTCACTAAAATCACTGAAATCAGCTTCAAATGTCGGATCCATTGAAGAGTCCAGCTGTGGGTAAAGACAGCACGTGTCTTCACGAGAGAAAAAGGTCCACCTAAAATGCCATGCAGTTATATTCTATAAATGAAAAAGTAGCCAATAATTTACTTTTTCTTTCCTTGGAATAGTGCCATCCAAAAGTTTGAGCCAAAGGCATCAACATGTAAGTCACTAAAGACACCTTTAGGAGCAATAAACAAACTAGGCCAGCTATTGTGGTAAAGATTGTCAGCGCCGGTGACCCTTTGAAGAAAATCGTTTGCAAAATATTTTGGTATTGTTAAGTCAGTAACTAATTCTGGAGCATACAACGGTAGGCTCCAATCAAAAAGGTAGCGGCTTTCTTCTTTGCTGTCTTTACCAGATAAGGATGATATGAATTCTGCAACAGTACAAGAACCAGCTGGTTCCAGTTTGGCCCATTCTGCCGAGTCTCTCACATGTGTTTTAAGAGGAGCAACTTTACAACCAATTACCTGTTGACAGAATAATGTAAATTTTACATACGCATATACATGTACATTACACCGGGTATTACATAATTTAGCACTTATAATGCAAGTTACTAAAACTTCTGGCTAGTAATGTTAATCACACCTTATACAAAATATAGCTAGTTTACTGCATGCCTGGCATGGTAGAAAAATTTGGCCAACTATGACAAAACCGCCAAATTCCACCATTCACTGCATGACCATGCATAATTTAATACGCCAATTGCCTAAATTTGTTAAATAAAACACTGCCGTAAGGTGTGAAAGTGGTATATTGTTAATTTACGTATGATTTCATTCATGTACTTATCAGACCACTTGTTTACATGTACATTAGAGTGTTTCATTTACGCCATTTCTTGTTTACATGTACATTAGAGTGTTTCATTTACACCATTTATATGGCGTAAATGAAACACTCTAATGTACATGTAAACAAGTGGTCTGATAAGTACATGAATGAAATCATACGTAAATTAACAATATACCACTTTCACACCTTACATCAAAGGAAGCAGGTGTGGTATAACCTGGATATCAGCACACTTGGCTGTGGTATAACCAGGACATCAAAGTATAAGTGTGGTATAACCTGATGTCACCTATTTGAGGTGTTCAACACCTTTAACTTACTCTTTATATAGTCACACCAATGCAATATCGATTGTGGTTTTTAGTTTTATAAGTTGATTATTAATTGTGCGTGCGTGGGAGTCCGCCCCAAAACCGTGAAATGAAGCCTGAATAGCCAATCAAATAAATCCTACTGCTTTTCAGTTTCTTTTTACGACACTTGCTGGCGATATTACTGATGGGCGTGGCATTAGTAATAAAACGCATCGTGAATTCCTGCCAAAGGAAAGCAAGGTAATGCTGTACAGTAAAAGGCATTTAAACAGTTGTACATTACTAAAAAGATGGAGCGCTTTAGTTTTAAAAGTGGGCGTTACCAAGCGGTAGCGAGCGTTTAAAAAGCGGACTGGTTTACAGTAATAATCACGGCTTTAGTCTATTTTATTTACAACACTCACCATTATATTAGTGATTTTCAGTCCATTATAAGTGTTGTAGCTTTATAAAAAGTTATGGTAAACCCACAATTACCGTTACTACCACGCAAGAACGTCATGACAACGATAAAATAGAGTCCTACAATCACAACAAATACCCATTACTATATAAAGAGAGCGAGACTTTCACATTAAGTTTGGGCAGATTTTAGAGTGCCGGAAGTGTAATATAATGCTTATAACATGGTCAGGAGGGATTTGCCTGATATATACGCACGAGCCCGAGGGCGCGAGGGCTCGTGCGTATATATCGGAGCGCCCGAGGGCTCGTGCGTATATATCAGGCAAATCCCTCCTGACCATGTTATAACCTTTACATACTTGATAGTTGGTCATATGAAGTTAGGGTACAGATTATTAGAGGCAATTTCGTCAGACGTGCACATCAGATAATGTTCACCAACAAATGGAAATACCAAATAGCTTAAACAGCCCATAGCTAGCTGGAAATTTTGAATGTGAAAACTTCCAAAAATCAGCTACCATATAGCGCAAAATTTTGGTGGTGGAAAATTTTGGCGGATTTTCTTTAATCCGCCAAAAATTTCTGTGCCAAATTTTTATATTTTTGGGAAGTGCCGTGGTGTATCCATGAATAATTATGAAAAACTGGTTATGCAGGATCCACCAAATTTTCCCTACCAAACATGTGACTAGGAATGATCTGCCAAAAATTAACCCTACCACCTTATACTTTTTGATTTGTCAAGTTTTACCATATAAAATTATATGATCATTCTTAATGCACAAGGAGACATGACAAATGTTCTTACCGACTTGATGTAGTCCAGTGTCCAGCATGTTTTTGTCATATGCTGTACCAGTCCAGTGATTACCACCGGTACGTGAGCACTGGCGTATGACATATAAAACTCTAACAATGACAGTTCACTAGCATCCCTCCGTTCCACCTACATAGAGCATTTCCAATGGCTTACAATGGAGAAAAAGTAATTTTACGGGATTTCCCCCACAATGAAAAACAGAGTGGTAAAACTGTCCCTTTACCACCAGCATCAAAGTAAACAATTGTATTTTCACAAAGGAAAATTTTCATGCAAAAAATTGCAAACATTTTATGTTATGAACAAAAGGTAGATGAACTTGTTTGCAGTTTTGTAGTTACGGTGTAGTCCAAACTTCTTGTGAACAAGACTTTTTTATGAATTTTGTGAGAAAACTTTCCTTCATGAAAATAACAATTTAATATATCTAGTGAAGTCTACTTGATTCACGTTGTCCTATCTTTAAGCTATATCATGGTGTGTTGATCATACAATGTTTTTGTTTACTAAACACAGTCCCACAACACAAGGCTTACCGGTACACTAGTGGGTAGTTTTACAGCCACTGGTGAAGCCGAACAAAGCCTCAATACCCTGTCATCATCATATTTGACTTGTCTTTCCACTAGTTTACCAAACCACACAACCTTTGGATCTTCTTCAATTTCAAGTGCCATTTTAATATTGTCCAATGCTTCACGATGATACCCTAATCGATGCAGGCAACCGGCTAGAATGAAATATATTGAAAATTTGTCCTCTTCCTGTTGTTTCAATAGCTGATGACTCAAGTGTGTGATACTGTAAGCCAAAAATTTCTGTGCCTCTGCCAATCTAAGAAAAGGTAGCTTTAAAAGGTAAATTGCTAGCTATACAGTAACAAAGCATTACACTGTGCAACAGAAAAATTTTGTACTTATATATAGAACCATACATGCATGCACGTAGACACACATACAAACATGTGGGCCTTGTTGCAGGTAACTGACCCTTGTATGCATAAAAGAATCAGTTACACCAATCTGGGTTTCATAGCTCTGGGTTAGCTAGATAGTTGCAAGAGCAGCAATACCACATTCCATTTTGCAACCAAGCATAGAAATAAACTAGACTATCAACCTCCCAGTATGTGTTTCAACCATTTATATTATTTGCACATACAAAATTTCAGTACTGTAAAATTTATGGGCCAAGCATATTTAATTTGTAGATCTATCTAGCAACTTTTGCACACCTACAAATCTGTCTCAACCGCGTACTTGGGCTCAATGAGGTAACACTTAATTTTATGCCTTCTGAGGTGTCACGTGATCTACGTCTCCACCACCTGGCCAACAAAGCATCCACATCGGTCAGGTCGCCACTCTCGAGTACTTTAGCGTCGTCTGGCGGAATGCCATCCTTCGTATCGCACCCACAAATATCACACGAGTACCCCCAATCTGTACTCGATCGTTTTAATACTTTGCAGCATTCTGTGGAATTTAAACTACAAGATTGACAAGATCGTTTCATCCTCTCGTCGCAAGTTCCTCGCAAAGTTCCTTCGAGGCCAAGCCCACCATTGATAATTCAAGAATTAACATAATTACACAATTATAATCACTGTACATAATTAGATCAGTGTAGCTAAATATAGCGATTGTCTATATATGGTAACAAAAGGAGTCTCTGTTTATTATAAACGGCCTATTATAAAAGGTAAAAAGAGTACTCGAAGTGTTGATTTGATCCTTTGCCTTATTCTGCACCGCATTAATTGTCTCTCCAGCCTTTCAGACAAGTTGTGAAAAATGGCTGGTAAGTATGATATTCGATGATATTCGATGATATTTGATGTATGCATTGGAATTTACTGTGTACAAATGAAATGCGTTTTGATTTGTATAATCATGCGATTATTTTATTGCTATCTTTATTATGCATCTATCTAGACTGCAAAAGTGGCGCGAAACACGTTTCACTGTGGACTCCTCGCACACGCGTCGCAATCTGATGTTTTTAATGTGGCAGGTACACGTTATACAAACTGGCTTTATTCGTAGTTCACGATACTGAATGAATGTGACACGAGCTGCGCAACTTGTGCACATGTAGTTGATAATAATCAATGGTGGCCGTAAGGGAACACTAGGAATTTTTCAAACAGATATCCGCCTGACCATCAATTTTGTGTACACGTGTTAAAAACGAATTGTTTATGACTAGACAGATGCACACAGCATCGAGGGGCAAACCTGAGAATGCATGCATGCAATCATAGATAGCGTACGGAGAATATACTATCTATGATGTAATTTGTATGGTCTGAGGGGTCCGACACCACCAAATATTTTGTACGAGATTTGGAATCTTGGCTTGATTTATAAGCCTTATTCCAAATGACGTCATCACATTATGCTCGTTGGGGGACTCTAATATTTTCGAGTATTGAAACGTATGGGAGAGAAATTTTGCGTTAGATTTTTCACGGTCCAGAAAGAAGATAACAAAATTTAACACACAGTTATGGCGATAGAAAGTATTGCCAAATATATTTAAGTGTTTTGACAACTTTTCAGGCTGAAAAATAAAATGTCTGCTTTTACCATGTATAATATAGCCGCGGCTAAATTGCTTACCTTATTACCATATTGGTTTTTGGCGAGCTTTACTCAACAATGACTATTCACTACAAGCCTCCATTGGTCGTAACACTCGAAAATATTAGAGTCCCCCAACAAGCATAATGTGATAATGTCATTTGGAATAAGGGTGAGCTATTGATTTATGACTTGATTCCTGTTTACCAAATTAGGCAATCGTATCACGTGATCAATAATATACAGAGAAATACAAAAATTTAAATAGAGGTTATGATTCCAGAATCCGGCGGCCTTGTACGAGATTTAGAATCGTGTTGGATCCTCTGGTATGGTCACGTGGGAAGCATACAAGAAGCGTACACGACAACATGTCGAGACGTGGTGAGTTATGGCGGATAAAAATGTGGCAGTGTCAGAGACGAGGCGTCGTCTTCGCCCATTACAGTGCATGGCGTAGTCTTTCTTCTCTGTTCATCTTCTATGGCATGGTTGCTATATGAGGTCCTGTAATCTACACCCGTGGCATGGTCGACGACACGAATAAGGGAGTCCTGTAATCTATGCCATATATTTCACCGTGGCATGGTCGACAACGGTAGTAAGTTTTCCATAGTTGTTTGCGCATGGTCGACAACACAAAAGTTGTGTGGGCGACTCACTAGTGTGGGGCTTGCTCAGGTTCGCCCCAATAAACGTACATCATTAATTGCAATTTGCCACCTGAGCCATATTTGTGTTACCCATTAAGGATTTGCTAATTAATAATGCATTTTTTTAGAAGTTTTATAATATTAATTTTGCAGATAGTAGATGTAATTTTGGTTTTGGATTTGGTGTTAACTGTGTGTGGGCTGTGGTTTACCAAATTGAAATTATAAAACTTAAATCATTACCCATGTCTTTGTTTGGTATTGAAGAAGGATGTTTATGAGTAATTATAGGGTTAGGTTAAGATCAGGTAGTATTTACATCATAATTATTTTGTGTTGGGAAACATGGAGTGTGCATTAATATGAATCAGCCATGTCATGTGACGACGAAGTCATTGTTTATAATGAAATCTGTAAGTACCTGTGCATTACTATTGACAATAAGAATTCCTTTATGCAACCATGCATGCATAATGATTAATAGTGGAGACAATGAGGTGTGAAATGTAAGGTTATAATGTTGGTAAGTTATTTCAGTTCTTACAAGTTATAAATATGGCTTTTATTTATGTTTTCATTTGAACTTAACAAAAATATAGCTGTACTGTTTTAGCATAGTATCAATTTAAAAAGGAAGATCTGTTGTATCAGTGAAAAGATACGCTCTGTAGTAAGCATATACCACAAGTGTGATATTAATGGGTTAACACAAGAAACAGAAGAATGAATTTTTGCATGAAAATATTAAAAATCGGTTATCCGGGTATGGAAAAAAATAACTGGTAACTGAAATAATCAGTCAGTTATCTGGTTAAGTTTCACAGCTCTAGTAAAAAGGTATTTAATTTAACTCTCTATGGAGATATTTTTACAGTTAGTTATATATCCATTAGATAACCATTCGTAGATAGTATTGTATTTTATAGCATCTTCGTAAAGGATGATTTTTTGGGCATACCTAGGATGAATTAATCCTGCACACTGCATTGAGATCTTGTACATAGGTGCCATAATGTCCCAGAGTTTTATGAATATATTAACCAATGTGATGATTTCAATCTTGTGGGCTGAAATCCTCTGTGCATGGGTGGAAAGGGTAATAAATGGTCACTTTTGTGGATTTAAGGGAATTTTTGAAACCAGCCATGTGATTCATTCCTGGAATCCACTGTATACAACTGGTCTAATCTAATAATGTGTACTAAGTGAACTTGTGGTGTTTATGCTCTGTGTGCATTATTTTGGTGTACCTTGTTTTACAAATAATTTAGTGGCACTCTGTTGTTTCATCACTTGTACCAGTCTGCCAGACTTGTTTGAGAGTATAACTTGTAGTATATAGATTTCCACTCTGTTCATTGCTTGTATGTTGACTGTCTTCTGTCATTGCTTTATCTGGCTTGAAGTGGGCAGTTTTATTTTATGGTAATGAATTCACACAGTATGAATATTGTAAAGAATTCACCAATGAATAGACTGATTCAGCGCAAGCTAAAATATTTGCGGAACGTTAATGGATAGCAATTAACGAAGATTGCGCAACATCTGATGGCCATAAAATGTACAGATCCTATAGAGCACAAACTTTGAGAGCCACTGGTGCAAAAATTGTACTGAATTTCTTAATTATAAGAACGAATTCATATTAAAGGTGACGATGCGTTATAAGGCCAATGCGAAATGGGTAGGTTTTTGTGCACTTGTAAGCTATAAAGAGTGTCATGAAGTGAAGACAAGCTTTGTATTTTGTTCCTTAGCATTAAACTGAGTTTGTGGCCTCATCATTCGGTGAAAAACTGGTCGAATAGCTCGTAAGGCTTATGAAAGAACTAAGTTGCAAGCGCCATCAAAGGTCACACCATTTCGGCGTTAATGGTACTGGTGGCCGCTTCAACTAAGCTTGTTTACTATCGATGATATTATACTATGGCTGTTACACGCCAACAGATACATTATCTTGTTATTTTTAATTTTAGATTGTGAATATAGTTTACATGTGCACAAAAACTCGCCCATTTCTAGCTGACACTTCAACGCATCATCACCATTCACACATCAGCAGCTCGAGAATAACTTATAGATTTGTTTTTATAATTAAGAAATCTGGTACAGTTTTTGCACCTGTATGCCTCAAACTTTGTGTTCCATAGGATTCTGTACATCTTATGACCTCAGATGGCCACCGGATGTTGTGTAACCTCAATTTAAAACCACGACATTCCTCAACCTTGCACTGAATCGTCTATTAGTATCTGCATTTCTTCAGTATAAGCAATTGGCACTATTGATCACTATATAGTTGCCCATTTTATAATCATGTGATCCGTGATTCCCCAGAATGAAAAGATAGAGCAGTAAAATTGTCTCTTTACCAAGCAGTTTTATCATTTTTCAATTGCATCAAAGAAATTTGAGAAAAGTAAAAGTGCCATGAATGATATGAGAAAATATTTTGAAGACAACATTATCATTGTTTCAGGTATTACCATAGAGAAGCTCAAGTGTATTCTAATGCTTTAAAAGGCAGTGATATATCATGGTATCATGACATTGCTTCATTAGCTGCCAATAGCTGGCTCATAATTCCTTCATACTTTGTCCTATTTAAAAAATCTAAACGCCACGTTTAATTTCATGTGTCAAAAATCGCCTGTTCACTTTAATTTTTCGCATGTACAGCGTATCCATAGTCATTGTATAATTTATATAATTTTCTTGAGGTGTGCCATAAATTACAGTTTACATGATTGTTTATCATGTAATATGTTTTATTCTATTAAGTGCATGGTCCTGTGTGCTACATGCTTGCAAAATACATCTTTGTATTGCTGCTCAGTATTATTGTAAAAAGATTCGTAATAACTTGTTGAGAACTATGAATAATTTGATAAACTGGTGTATATTGCAAAGCTTCTGAGATGGATAAATGTTTTTAGCAAAGGAAAACACACAAGGAGTGCGTAAGGGTATTTTCTGCAATGGAACTTCCTGCAGTTTGAACAGTTTGTCCTTGAGAGTTTTGCAGATTATTTATCATTGTGTCTTTCATCTATAGGTAAAACCAAATGAATGACAATAGTATTTTGTATAGCAATTGAGATTGCAGTTTTAAAGACGCGTTTACTTGTACCCATTAAGATCAAGTGTAACAATTTTCTATATCACCATTAAGGATCTTTTCTGTATAAAGTAACTGTTAAGATTGTTAAATAAATATTGTTTGTGAAAGCTTTAATGTTGTGTAAATTGTTGGGAGCTGGACACTACATCAAACAAACCCCTAACGGGAATTTGATAGGTGTTGTGGGTAATTTTGGGTCAGTCACTAGTGTGGGCATAAAGATTATTGGTGGTACAAGACAATGGCTTGCATTTTTAGTGGCCAGTAAGGCTATACCTGAGGTCTAATGTGATTTGTATGGTTGATATAAGTTATGACCTTTATTCTAAACTGATTGTAGTGGTTTATTAAACCAGGTACATACCTGGTTTCTTTTGAAATGGAAGTCTGTGTGTGTGTGTGTGTGTGTGTGTGTGTGTGTGTGTGTGTGTGTGTGTGTGTGTGTGTGTGTGTGTGTGTGTGTGTGTGTGTGTGTGTGTGTGTGTGTGTGTGTGTGTGTGTGTGTGTGTGTGTGTGTGTGTCCCCCAGGCTATTAATAACCATTCGCATGAAATGAAGCAACACAGCGCCTGGTTTTGACATCAACTTGGTGGATATGTGACTCTTGGTACTGTATGCAAATACACTATTTGTCGCTGTATTTTATGATATTTTTTATTTATAATTATGATATTTTATTTTGACTAGATCCTTATCCACCCCCTCAAGGACAGTATCTTCCTCCACAAGAACAATATCCACCTCCACAAGGACAATATCCACCTCCACAAGGACAATATCCACCCCCGGGTGCGTATCCTCCGGATGCCGGACAATATCCACCACCAGACGCTGGACAGTACCCTCCCCCAGGTGGTTATCCGCCTCAGGGCGTGCCCCCGCCATATCCTGGCCAAGACGAATACAAGGGGGGTTATGACCAACAGCAGCAAGCCGTAAGTTCAAGCCACTGTTTGTTGAAATCATGATCACTTGCTCTCCCATTCACTTTACTATCTATATTAGTTCACCATCATTTTAGCCATTTTTCAAATAAATTGTAGTTTTAAAAACACATTTTGCTCGGGAGCTACAGTACTCAACTCGTGACGGTAATAATATTCCTGCTTGCATAATTGCATTCCACTCTGGAAATTACATAAACATGAATTCAACAATATTGTGCTTGGCAAGATAGAGGGGTTGTTATTAGCATATTAACAAGCAAGTATTGATACATGACATAAGGAGTTGGCACATGTTAACATAAGATTAAGAATTTGCTATGATGTTTTCTAAGTAGTAGTAATATGTACATTTTAATTCATATGCTTGTCAGATCAAATTTGGGATTTGTACAGTTCAATACCAGAATATATATGTCAGAGTGCTACTTTATTTCTCAGCACATGTATAATTAGTTTGGTATCAACTTGTTGTATTTTGTCAACAGACTACCAATGTCGTCGTCGTGCAACAACAGCCAACAACTGCAGTGGTGACAACACACGTGGTGTCGGACATACCGGACTACTTTGTGCTGTCCATTGTAATGACAATTCTCTGCGTCTTCTTCAATCTGTGTGCCCTTGTGTGTACAGTACCGGCCATTTTCCTGTCAATTCAGGTATGCCATAGCTGTTGGTTCATTGTCTTTACCATGACTGCCAACTTAGAGTATACTGGCAATTTTACTAACATGTTAAGTCACACAATAGTGTATGTATGGGTATTTAAAGGATTGCTGTTTATGTACAGATGTGACTATAAATAGAATGCGACTATAAATAGAACATGTGGAATTTGTGATAAACAAGCTGTGTTTGAATAAATGCTCATACATCTCCATCAGGCAGCTGAATACGAATTTTCATGGGTGTTAATTAGTGCATAAACAAATGTCAAATTTTAACATTCGAACATTCTTGAATTTCAATTCCGAATGTTTCAACACCCACACAATTAATAGATTTTTAATGTATTACCTGACAATTTTAAGGTTAAAGTTGGCTAAAGGACTCACAAAATTACAGTAAAAATTCAAAGTAATTTATGCTTAATTTGGGTATCAAATAGAAAAACAAATGTCCAATATAAAATTTACCAACGAATGCTACTTAAGCGAACGAACATTCGAATGTTAGAATATTTGCTCTAGTATTAATATTATACTGCATTGTCAGATACTGCTGACATAGAGGATCATGTGATCCTGTGCATATTATAGATTATGTTGTTTGCACAATATTAACATGTGTGAGGTTGTCTTCCTGTCACTTGTAAAGGATTACAAAACCTTAGCTGTTAAGAAAACCATTGTTAGTAAAGTTTTGGCTTGGTGTGTCATGTGAGGACGTACACTAAAACAGTATAATCATTGTATGGTCTGCTTTATTTTAGCAAATTTTCTAGGATGCTCACTATTTGAAATAGGAGAATTGTATTTTAATTCCCATACGTAGCTTACATTGTTTTGTGTGCACTGTATAATGTTTGTTTCATTATCAATAGGCCAGAGAGGAGGCCCTGCGTGGGGATCGTGCTCTGGCCCTGCAGCATGCCAGGACATCTCTGTACCTAAATATCGCTGCCATTGTGTTCTTCGTAGTGATATGGATTATATGGATAGCAGCAGTAGCAGCTCGAAACTGAATGCAAAGTACCTGTTGGATATGTACCTGCTTGACGTCTTTTTTGTTCATTTGACTTTTTTGTACATTACATAGCAGGCATACTACATTGAAAATTGTGTAAATGGCTGTCAACATTTAATCTACTGGTTGTGGCGTAGCTATGCTAGGGCCTAGGCCCAGTCAATACGAGTGCGGGCTACAAGCTTGAGCAGTGAGGCTGAGACTATGATATAATTTGGGATGTTTTTGAATGGAGTAAATTATCAGTACCCAGGCAAATTTTTGTGCTAGGTATGTTCCTGAATACTGGTATCTGGTTTAAGTTGTCCACTCCATTGTAAAGTATGCTGTTATAGAAACATTTTTGGAAGACAAGCTATCTAAAGTCAATAGTTTCAAAAATTCACATAATTATAAGTGTGTATCAGGCCTGGTGTAGATGACCCATATGTGCCCCCAAGGGATGCTTAATTTTTGGGGCATTTAAAATAGTCAGCTGCATCAGACTAGTTGATAGGGGAGTCTTGTCCACAGACAGAAAGAAAAATGTTAGCAATTCATATTTAAAATGAATGGTGTCAGAAAAGTTAAAAAGTACTTGTGGCTGACTTTAAACTTTTAAGCTCTATCAGGTAACTTCGAGGACTACCAGAACTGCAACAAATGCAGCTGCCAGCACAATAGCTGTCACATCCAGTAATGCTCCAATGAGTATTTGACATTTTCCACTTTTAGCATTCCCTCTTCTGAATGCATCTTTGGCCTGAAACAAAATTGTTATCTAACTATGGTATATACAGTGGAACCTGTGTAATTTGGACACTTTAGGACCAACCAAAAGTGTACTGATTATCTGATTTTCCAGATCAGTTTGTGTACTAAAGGACTACTTTGGGACCTCAACTAACTGTGGATTATGCAGGTCCTCATTTTCAAGTGTCCACATTAACAGGTTCCACTGCAAAATATGGCCGCCTACCATGACGGACATTACAATAGCAGGGATGGTGCATGTCAACACACAGGGTAACACAAACAAGCACATGATTGACAGAACTAAAGATGAAGCCAATAGCAATTCAGGCATACCGCTGCACGTCCCACTGGGTTGTGATACACTGATGATCTGTAAGATATATACACATACATGTTGTGTGTTGCGTGTGTGTGCTATATAGAAGAGGTATTAATAACAGTCTGACATTTCAGATCTATTTGAATAATTGCCCAACCATTTCTGTCGAGTTGTATCTTGCTATATGTGTGCATCCATTTAATACCAAAACTGCCCTTTACATAACTGTGGCGTCATAGCACAAAGGGAGTATTAATACACTTCCAATCCTAGAACCAAAGGAGCTATGGGATCCTAAAGACACGGTATATATAGCTACAACTTCTGTTTGTATGTGCAGACAGCTAGCTGTTGTTATAATTATCATACCCTTATGGTATGTGGTTGCTCTTGAATTGGTTGTTGAATTGTTTCACTGGGGTATGAACTTTTATCACCTGCTGTCTTCTGGAAATACTCTTCATAAGCTGGTGGTGGATCAGGATATAATTCTTGTGGAGGATCTACACAAGATGTTCAAGGTTCATTCAGACATACACGTAAGGCTACTAACCATGGCCAATATCATTGTTATTACTAGCTGCTGATATTCGCTCTCTTGGCTGATCTAACATGAAAAAAGGAATACATGGAAAAATATCATATGTGTGAGGCATAACTAAAATTTCTGTGGAAGGACTAATGCTACAAAAATTATAACTTTGACTTTAGGTCCCCTGGAAGCCAAAGGCAGCTCCTCAGCAAAGAACTTTGAAAACTGAAGTCTTGGTAAAGCCAGTCAACACATTATTGAAGTATTTTAACTACATACCGACAGTGTTCACTGTTAGTGTGGTTATAATGCTCATACCTATGGTACCTTCCATTTTCTGAATGCATCAACATGGCAACGTCTGACTCGCACGTGATACAGTAAATCCGCAGATAACCGATAAATTTCGAGACGGTTTAAGGGTGAAAAGTCACCCCTGACTATTGCCGAGGGGAGCATTGGCCCACAAGAATAAGCAGGAGGTAAAAAGGTGAAGTCACATATACCAGTAAGGTTAGTAGTCTAGCGTAGCCAGACCACTTTTTTCGCCCTGCACGAAAAAAGCGCTCAGTGTGGCCACACGGCGAGACTATAAGGTTAGTAGGGGTCGGTATGGAGTAGTGCTGAGTTATTAAATAAGCTACATAGTAGTAATCATCATCTGGCCTTCTAGGTTTGTTTTTCTCAGTTCGTAGCTCAGACGCTCAGTAGAACTAGGCCGGTTTCTCAGTACAGCTGTCGGCAGTCAGTACTGATCGGGACTGATCGTATGAAACTGATAAACAAATCGCTAAAATATGGATCCAAGATTCATAGACACTAGCTATGCTATATGGCTAGATCCCATCACATGCATCATGCATGCATGGGTTGTGCCATGTACTACTGAGCTAACAGTGAGACAGCATAACCCAGCAGAGAGCTAATTAGTTATAACATCTGAATTGCATCAGCTTGTAAGCTGTCTTATTCAGTAATAATAATCAGAAACAAAGCAGCTCCATGCATGGGCACCATATAGTTGCTTATTTCACATGCATCATTCATGGCTATAGAGTATGTCTATATATGCACGCATGCAGAGACATGCATACACTGTTGTTTTGCAAACCAACTATACCACTATAACTACATACTCCCTATAGTGCAGTCTCTGTAAAAAATGATACAGGCATCTTAGTTAAAAAGTGTTCAATTGTGGGATTGGCAAAACAATAAACTTTGTAATAGTCCAGCATGCAAGCCAAGCCAAGCTATAGCTATATATAGCTGAACTGTAATTGCACCATCATGCATACTGCATGCATGCACGTATGCATCTGGCATATACATGGTGGCAATAGTGGCTGGCTATATTGTATACAATTTTACATAACATTATTATATATAGCTACGTGCACACATGCATACATGCAGTGCTGATAAAATATAGAATAATTCATATTACCGTATATATACGTATATAACTATGTATAGATATTAACATGTGATTTATTGTGAAGCAAATCTGGCTGCTATTATGATAGCTATGATGGTTATTCCAGTCACCACTGCTGTGATGTTGAGAAATATTGCAATACAGTTGTAGCGCCTTGCAACTTCGGTATTGCTGTGATCCCGAGCCTGTATAACAAATATACAATGTACAGTATAGAACCTCCTTTGGACACTTTGATGTTGAGGCCAGCTGTTTTGGTGCATTACGCCTTTATGCATATAGCTATGCTGGATATGGTGGAACTTTTTTAAGGATATTAAGGAGACAACTCCCTTTTAAGGATAAAGGACAAATGACTGTGAAAAGTTATCCTAATATATGTAATAGTTACACACCTCAGACCAAAGGGATACATAAACCATGTATCCCTCTTCTATTGCTTTGGGCATACATATCAGGCAAATCCCATGTTACAACTGTTATGTGTGTGTGTGTGTGTGTCCGCGTGTGCGTGTGTGTGTGTATGCGGGCGTGTGTGTGTGTTTGTGCATGTGTAGCTACGCATGCTGTGTAGTTTATGTACGCTTCACTTACAGCAGCTGCAAAAGCTACTGCTGGTAGAGTGCAGAGCAAGGTTGGAATACTGACACAACAGCAGATTATGGCAAGAACAATCGACACCGCTAAAAAATCATGGACGTTATTATCCTTTGTAATGACAGTAATTTGTCTTGGCTGCTCCACAATCACCTATATATACAAACAATGTGATTATTTACAGCTTATATTATGAGTGTATAGTTGACTATACTTACTTCTTGATGGTATTGTGTTCTTTGTGGATATTGCTTACTAGGATCAGCTTCGTAAGCTGGGGGTGGCTGATGATGAGAACTTAATGGAGGATAACTTGAAGCATCTATATATGTATAAAAATCTAATCTGCAGTTAGCTACACGCTATAAATAGCTTACCGATGGGCGGGGGAGCTTCACTTTGGTCATAGGCTGGTGGTTTAATATGGTGGGGTGGTGAGTCATTGTCTATTTGGATAGCACTGTTTGTTGCAGATGAGCCAGCTAGTGATACTTTGATAGTGCTAGATCGTTCGTGTTGGTAAGAGTCGATTGTATCACCATTGCCGGTGTGAGTGATTGTTTCATTGTGTTGACCTGTTACATTGTAAGTAGTTATAACTACTCAATATTTTATAGTGTGCCTTATAATACATACATACATACATACACACATACATACATACATACATACATACATACATACATACATACATACATACATACATACATACATACATACATACATACATACATACATACATACACACATACATACATACATACATACATACATACATACATACACACATACATACATACATACATACACACATACATACATACATACATACATACATACATACATACACACATACATACATACATACATACATACATACATACATACATACATACATACATACATACATACATACATACATACATACATACACACATACATACATACATACATACATACATACATACATACATAATACATACATACATACATACATACATACATACATACATACATACATGCATACATACATACATACATACATACGTACATACACATACATACATACATACATACATACATACATACATACATACATACATACATACATACATACATACATACATACATACATACATACATTGACTTATATTTTAGGCCTCCAACAAAACTGCCAATCCATCAAATTACCAAATTTTTCTCCTCTACGGTATATATCAGAGAAGTTATTAGGAATTAATTTCACAACATGAAGAGAATGTATTTACCATGGGCATAATTTTATTGGCATGGAATACAAAATACTCTTAGCCACAATCAGGCAGCCATCTCAGTACATGCATAACACATGCAAGGAGAAACAAATGTATGTAACAGTATGTTAGCATACTCACCTGCCATTGCCAACTGCCGTAACTTAGTATAATCCCAGTCCTATCAGTTTTCTTTAGTTTCTCAGGCTTACATAAACAGAACAAGCTCAATGTTCGCTTAACTTTATACCAATGGATGTTTGTGATGTGGGCTCACATATAAATAGCATTAGAGCCCATATGTATTGCACTACCAATAGCTTCATAAGGTACACCTACCTATAATTCCCTGTAAGCATGTGTAATGATTCAGATGTGCTTCATGAATATGTCTTCTGTTGTTATAGTTATGGGAAGTACATACACAACCAATGGCATCTGACATGAACACATTATCGTCCCTATACTCTGTATAGTTGTAATGGTCATGCATGCCCATTGCTGTATGATTAAGGGCTATTATGATTTCCTTTAAACAGATACCACACGTCTCAGCCATGGCCTCTGTTTACTCCTGCATGATCATCCAGACAAATGTGCAGTGATAGTTAATCACATGTATCCTGCTATAGCCCACACTTTTAATAGCTTCTGGCATTCCTGCAAGCTCCGACGTAAAGATCTAGCAGCCACAGAATGGTGTTTATGTAGCTGCTAAGTTTGTGTTACTGTAGTACAAGAAGTAAGTCATGGGGGAAGAGAAATGCATGAATGACTTTTTAAAGCTAAGTTTATCATAAGAGATGGGTACTACAGTGTGGATTGAAAGTAATTGGGGATCGCATCTGCTATATACCAAAAAGATATATGTACACGGTGTGAGGGTACCAGTATATTAATGTGATATCTGTTATGAAACACTCTAGGGGTATAATAAGTACCATAGATTTAGAATTACAGTAGTATGTAACATAATTGTATGTTAGTCCTTATATGGCATGGTAGCTACCATGAAAAAGATCTAATCTATGTTCCTATGCATTTATAGTGCTAAAAGTAGCACTTAGCTGTATGACAAAGCAAGGCTTTTACTTCTGTTTCCTTCTCAACTTTAACCGTCCTTACATTAACTATTACAATAAACAAGTACTGCATATTGCATAAGCAAACATAAATATAGTTACCTTTTGAAACATGAGATTCATTAACAAGCAAAAGGTTTAGTATCTAACAAATAAATACATCAAAACTCTTTAATAAAACAGTCACCGATGTGTGTATACGTCATAACTAAAATATATGATAGGCACGCATGACACTAGTACACTTTAATAGTTTTACATAAAAAGCATAAATCAGAAGTGTTGTATAAAAAGGAGTACACATATTGAGCAATTTCAGCTGTGTAGCTATGATGATGTAATACTATAATTATGCCACACCTGAAACAATCACAATGAAAATAATGAAGACAACATAACAAGTCAATGCAGTAATGTTGAGGCTGCATGCCAATCTACCATAGGATCTTGCTTGTGGCCATTGTCCTCTGCTGGAACTGTCTTTACTCTAAAAACAAAAGTGCCAGAATGCAACTAACAACTGTTTAATCCATTGGCAATTTAAAATCACTTACCAAGACTGAGAAAATTAATGCGGGAAGTGTACAGGCCAAGCAGGGCCATGCAGCTATGACTGTTACGATGACACACAGAATGGAGATGATAATGAAACTTTGCGGTTCACCATCTGGAGGCCTTGTAATCACGGTGTGCTGAGGTTGGTGCTGTACCACACGCACAAACTACACAATACAGACAACATCATGTTAGCAGCTCTAATACATGTGTCACATAATCCAGCACGCAAATATTGGTAGTGCATAGCTATGAAGTATCCCACTGGATAATTACACTTGCAACATATTTATAATCCTACTGTCTTTACCATTGTATCTATACAGACAGAATTTCCATTCCAATACCAACTCCCAGTAGATAATAACTTCATCATGCACGACATAAATAATACATACATACATACATACATACATACATACGTACGTACATACATACATACATACATACATACATACATACATACATACATACATACATACATACATACATACATACATACATACATACATACGTACATACATACATACATACATACATACAATGTCATACATACACATGCACTAACATAAATTGTATTGTGGGCCATTTGTGGTTTATTGCAACCTTTAATTGTTACATTCAGTGGTTCAGTTATTCTAACTAAAGACTAACCTGTACTGCTTGTGGATCAGGGGCCTTGGCTATATACAGGACATCATAGCTGGGTGGTGGTTGACTTGGATAAGCCTCAATGACAGGATTAGCATTCAACTGAGGATAGGGTTGGGCGGACTCCGCTTCACCTGTTATTGCCAAAATAAACATGCTTCGTGTACACATGCAGCAACGTGTATGTATAGTGTGTGTATATACATACTATGGTAGGATTAGCTACAGTATTCAGTGTGCAATCTCACATAGCCAGATTCATTTTCTTAATCTGTGCCAAAGGCGTGCTAAAAGGGTCTGGTTCACAGACCCTTTTCCAATAGTAACTATACAGTTAATTATTAATAAACAGATAGTGAACTTATAAGGTTTCACAAAATAACATGCATTTTTTCCGACAACCGCTGTTTAATATGTTACAAACATAAAATTTATTATCATTCAACTCTGTATTAGAAAAGTACTTCGACCGGCTCTAACCATGTTCCTTTATCTCTTTCCTTTATATTGGGGTGGGAAAATAGCAATCTGGGCTGCGATACCTTAGATTATATAGAGGTGTGATTGGCTTTACCCTTCACGAGTAGTCTCGCAAGCTCGCTCGCAAGCCAGACCACAATTTACGCGCAGCGCCTTATCGATTAGAGATGATAAACGCCCACGGTAAAAGGGTCTGGTACATCTCTCGAGTAAAAGTCTTTATGGTCTGGCTTGTGAGACTACCTTCACGAGGACGTGCCACAGTGTCAGTGCCGGTTTGTCCTACAATCCCTTACGGTTTGTCCTACAATCCCTTACTCATACCATAGATAATAATAATAATGCTCATACAACCGAAGGCTACGAAATCAGAGCCCGAATTCATACCGTTCCGGCTATGCTCCAAGTCATAAAAAATCGAGTAAAAAAATGTAATCAGTAACGTTCTAACTTACTATACTGTGGTAGACATTGCGCTGGGGGTACATCTGTTAATTGATTCTTAGACGTGTCCATTCCTGCCATTCCGACTTTCTCGACAATTTTGAATTCATGATGGCTAGCCACAGTAAAAACCTATCTATATAAGTTTGAATCTGCATATACTGTACTTTAGACTCTGTAACTTCACTGACATCACCCACACACATGAATGACATAATGTGGGTCGTGTATAGTTATGCAATAGCTGCATATACTTGTGTAGTGACATCAATGCAAACACATACTATTGGGTCTTAATTTCTATGGTTACACGACTTTGGTGGTGCGGGTGGAATCCAGGGTAAATCACACGCACACACACTACTATCAATGCAAACACATATACGTAGCTATAGCATGCTCATGTCAAACATACCATAGCTATACGTATATATATGCATACCATGAATGGTTATTGGTATAGTTGCAAGCTTAAGTTACAATCAATTCATGATAACTGCAAAGCTTATAATAGCTATAGGTTTAACTGCATGTGAGGACCATTATAAGCCACTCAGTGATAGCTATATCAGTATTCATTATGATCAAGCTACGGTCTGATCAAATGTTATGAATAGCTACAATAGTGATAAAAGTGATGAGTTCAACAAAACAGAAATCATTTTGTAGATGTAGGTCAAGACTCACGATAGTGAGTCGCGAGGCCAAGAAGAAGCAGCATACGCGACCACTGAGTGAGTTATTTACATGTAGCACCGCCCTCAAACTCGCAAACGCTCTAGCTAAGCCGCCATGAAAGCTATCGCTTGGTTATCACAGACCCACAACGTTCTTACTATATAGAATCAATAAACCAAGAATGGAGGAAGTCGGCGCCACCATTCCTAAGTACCAGCCATTGCGAGTTTTATGGCGCCGTTCGTGCGCCCACGTACGAGGAACCATCCATTCCCACCCGATTTGCCCGTTACGCGAGAATTAGTACCATCATTGTTTGAAGACTGAATCAATAACCTGAAGTTCGTCGAAATCGGTTCAGCTAGTCTTCAGATACGGCCTTATAAAGTCCTTCCTTCCACAAAAATTTTTTTGACGCGGCCGTCGTTTTTTTCTTCTTCTAATACTTCTTTCTTTCTTTCATTTTCATCGCACACTTTTTTCGTGGGCTTGCGGGAGCTTGCGTGAATCCCTGAAGTTTTTTTCAAACTCTCTTTTTGTACATTCACTTGTTTGTCTAATAACTCACTCATTTCTTCATGGATTTCAGCCAAATTTGTATCAGCACTTTTCCTATGTATGCTCTACCTGTCTTACTACTTTCAGCCTGAAGTAAACACTTGAATGTATTTGAGAAAAGCTATTACACTGCAGGTTGATAGTTGCCATAACTTGGACCCCCTTGAAATGATTTGCATAAACTTTCAGATACACAATCTATATTGATGTATCGCTCTGTAGTGAAAGTTAAAAAAAATTGTAGGCTTGAGTTTTTCAAAATTCAGCTTCAAAGTTAAATTTACAATATTGTATGCTAAGCAAGTACAAGTTATGCCCATGCAGCACAGCCATTTCTTGATGGTCGGGCAACGGTTCAAGCATGCAACTAAGTATATTGTTATATATTAATGCATACATATGCCCACTTTCATGTGAGCATTTACTTCTTTTGAAAAGTGTATGCACACTATCCTAGCTATGATGTAATGTATAACAAATGCTGCTGCATGAAGCTATAGGTACTCAATCAAAAGATCCAGGAAACTATCCAGCGATGATCATGACTATACGAGCTCACGTGCCTCTGGATTACTTGAATGGGCATCTACTAGACATTGAAAATATATATTAGTTATTATAATGTTTGAAATAATAATAATTTTTGCAACCACACAAAGATTGCATGTATACACAAGGCCAACAGTAAGGAGGCACCCTGTTTTTCACACAAGTGCTTAATTTTATAACCTGGCACACATTTATACATGCATTGCTTAACCTTGATATCCAGCTGTCTCAAAGCTCCAGTCTGCATGCATGTTGAAGGCGGAGGCATCATCAGTAATTCTTCTATATGACCCTTGTAAATGATATTACTTTTGTCATGCGACTTGTCACCAGCTGAACAACACTGCTGATACCACTCCTCTCAGTGTATTTTAACAGAAGTGTCTAACACTGTATCAGTGATGGTTGGGCAAATGCCCCACCATGCCCACCCCTAGCTATGCCTCTGCCATGCAGTACTTCTCTGCTGCTTGCTAGTAATACGTAGCTAACATCTGTTTCCAAAAAAGTAGTGATATGCTAAACAAAAACACCTTGGGTGTAAAAAAAGTGTGAGGCCAATCAGAAGCAGCATTGCAAACAGGTGCGACCAAAAACTTTGATATCAGTTGAGGCCAAGAAGTTACTTATCAAAATCTTTTTCACAAATAAACCCTCTTATTGAAATGAAGTGGTTTAGCACGCAATTTTCTTCTGTTTATCACTGCTCTGTTAAGGCACTGCAAGTTGGATATTGCATGGTATATAGCCAGTGTAGTGAGTGGCTGTGTGGGTGATGCTTGTTAGCCACTGATATATATCATTGTGGTCCAGCTATACTGTTAGCTAAGTTTAAGGAAACTTTGCAGAACATCACTGGAGTAGTTAATGTGAAGTAACAACTACAGGCTGTCTGTATAATATACAACCTACAATGTATGTGTGTATGTGTGTGTGTGTGTGTGTGTGTGTGTGTGTGTGTGTGTGTGTGTGTGTGTGTGTGTGTGTGTGCCTGTGCCTGTGCCTGTGCCTGTGCCTGTGCCTGTGCCTGTGCCTGTGCCTGTGCCTGTGCCTGTGCCTGTGCCTGTGCCTGTGCCTGTGCCTGTGCCTGTGCCTGTGCCTGTGCCTGTGCCTGTGCCTGTGCCTGTGCCTGTGCCTGTGCCTGTGCCTGTGCCTGTGCCTGTGCCTGTGCCTGTGCCTGTGCCTGTGCCTGTGCCTGTGCCTGTGCCTGTGCCTGTGCCTGTGCCTGTGCCTGTGCCTGTGCCTGTGCCTGTGCCTGTGCCTGTGCCTGTGCCTGTGCCTGTGCCTGTGCCTGTGCCTGTGCCTGTGCCTGTGCCTGTGCCTGTGCCTGTGCCTGTGCCTGTGCCTGTGCCTGTGCCTGTGCCTGTGCCTGTGCCTGTGCCTGTGCCTGTGCCTGTGCCTGTGCCTGTGCCTGTGCCTGTGCCTGTGCCTGTGTGTGTGTGTGTGCGTGCGTGTGTGTGTGTGTGTGCGTGTGTGTGTGTGTGTGTGTGTGTGCGTGCGTGTGTGTGTGTGTGTGTGTGTGTGTGTGTGTGTGTGTGTGTGCCAGTGTGAAACATCCATGCATTAGCTAGCTATAACTACATGCATGCATTCTTAATTCCAATTCTGTTGTCTAGCTATAGCTATATAGCTATGTACATAGATCTTTTAACGGCCGGCATAGCTAGATGTGTCATGGACATGACAGCTTTTTATTGTGATAGTATTTTATTGAGGAGCTAGCTAGCTATAGTTATATGCAGTGGGTGCCCAAAATTTCAATGTGTCCGCCCCGGACTATTGTTGGACTATTGTTAACTACTTTACTCGGCTACTAAAGAGTTAATTAATTTAACTAATTGATTCAACTTAATTTTAATAGCTGAAATCTACAGACCCAGGTATAGACAGTTTTGCTAGCAGGTACACTATATATACACAAGATCATATTTTAATAAATTTAAAAGTGCATGTATAGCATAATGCATATTACTAGCTAGTGGTTATAATATGCTACACAATCACAATATCACAATTGCAGAGTTAAAATAGTTAATATATGCATGCATGTACAACTATAGATACAAGCCGTTTAGTTTGCTGCTACGTTAACAACAATTATTGCAATGACTATTACAACAAAGGAGATCAAAGCAAGTAAGTTGAGGATGAATGCCAATCTGCTATAGGTACGAGCAGTTTCATATTTTCCTCTGCCAGCTTTATCTCTGCTCTATAAATAATAATGCATGCCGGCCATAATGCAGTATATATACTGATGTACATGCATGCATGCATGTATGCATGTATGCATGTATGCATGTATGTATGTATGTATGTATGTATGTATGTATGTATGTATGTATGTATGTATGTATGTATGTATATATGTAGCTATGTATGTATGTATGTATGTATGTATGTATGTATGTATGTATGTATGTATGTATGTATGTATGTATGTATGTATGTATGTATGTATGTATGTATGTATGTATGTATGTATGTATGTATGTATGTATGTATGTATGTATGTATGTATGTATGTATGTATGTATGTATGTATGTATGTATGTATGTATGTATGTATGTATGTATGTATGTATAGCTATGCATACACACACATGTATACGTATACATATTATATCACATACATATATAGCTTACCATAATTGAAAACAGCAATGCTGGAATCGAGCAAATCAGTAGAGGCCATGCACACAAGAAAGTCAGTATAACAGTTGATATAGATAATCCAAGGAAACTTTGCGGAGCTTCACTAGAGTAATGTGAAGTAACAACTACAGGCTGTTTCTGTATTACAACCTACAATGTATAACATTTGCCAGATCAGTATTGTGTGTGCGCATCAGTGTGTGTGTGTGTCTCTATGTGTGTATGTGTGTGTGTGTGTGTGTGTGTGTGTGTGCGTGCGTGTGTGTGTGTGTGTGTGTATGTATGTGTGTGTGTGTGTGTGTGTGTGTGTGTGTGTGTGTGTGTGTGTGTGTGTGTGTGTGTGTGTGCGTGTGTGTGTGTGTGTGTGTGTGTGTGTGTGTGTGTGTGTGCATGTGTGTGTGTAATATAGGCATGCATGGATATGTTTTATTGGCTATATTGTCAATTACCTGAACTGCTGCTGATTGTGGTTCCACTACCGGATACTGCTGGGCACAATAATTTGGAGGTGGCACATAGGGCTGGGTCGGTGGATAGGGCTGGGTCGGTGGATAGGCTGAAGGGTCTTGCATTGCAAAGTTATTGTCTGTTGTAATCATTTAAATTTAGATATATTTCTATAATAATCTTGCATGGACCTATCTTTTAATTATTATGTGTAAAGTGACATCGTATGCTTTAAACAATAATTATGTCATGTATACATAGTGACATCACAAAGTTTAATAAGCAGCCTCTGGTTTAGTTCTAGCTATACTATATATAATAGCCTATACAGTTTTGCAGTATTTTAAGGAGCCGGTTGCATGCATGCATGCAGGTACTGAAACTATAGTTTTGTGTATATAGCTACATAGTTCATGCAGTATTCATTGCTCAATGTCTCTGCATGTGTAAGTAAATATAGCTACTAGCTAGCTGTAACTAGCTATATTTCAAGAGAATTAACACTTGCATGCATACATGGTAGGTTAATGAACAAATATAAACTATAGTTTTTATATACCGACTTACCAGACTGTGGGTATTCTGCAGGGGGCATATCCTTAGACATCTCCATGTTTGTCAGTATATGGCTACAGTACCTTGAGCTAGATTTACAATAAATATATGAGTCATACAATTAACTATATAATAACTATATAGCTATATTATACGTATGTGCATACTGATAACCACATTTTTACTCACCTGCTTTCTGCTTGAGTTATATAGGCCTTCCTATTATTTACTCTTGATGTCAGTGATATAGTCTTTTCAGAGTTAGCTTGCATATACGATGTTTCTAAATCTGCAGCATAGCTCCTTTTATATGTCCACATATCACATAGTTACACTTCCTTCCTGTAGTGATGTGCACATATAGTTGCACTTCCTTCCTGTACTGATGCACACTGGAAAAACATATGATATTGAAATTTTCTTCAGTATTTCTACAGTATAGGGCAGAATTTCCTATAGAATTTCCTTATGTTACTGCAAATTCTATAGGAAATTCTGCCCTATACTGTAGCAGGAAATTCCTATATTGTTCCAGTGGTATATAGGGCATGCAGTGTACCTTATAGTTTGTACTTATGCAGTACATGCATGACATAATTATACAGTTTTCCTAAAAGTCACAGTGCACAAAAACATTAAAGTGCATGCATGATGTAGCCACTAAGCTAGTTAGGACTACTACTATATGCATCCATGTGTATAACATGAGCTATAGCCATATATAGAGCTTTAACTGATATATATATATATAGTTGTGTTGAGTCAGTTGACAAGGCTTTTGTATAATCTTCATGCTATAGCTATACACAGCTATACAATATTTACAAAAGCATGCACTATAGCAACAATAATTAACTTCATGTTACCATTCAGTACAACAATAGCTACATGGCTATAGCCAGTGAATAAATATTTTCACAACAATATACTGCACTGCAAAATGCGAAGTATACATATGAAGTTCATACAAAATTAACACAATGAGCATATAGCTATCAAATTCAATTTTGGTAGTGCTCGTTGTGTATGAAATTCATACTTCGCATTTCGCAGTATATAGTGTAATGTGTAAGACCACAAGTAGGCAGCTACTTGCATACACCCACATTGTGTCAAACACCTGCTAACAATGTATAAGTGGTACACAATTAAAATATAATTGTATGTGGGTGATGTGATATATTTTTGCTAGAGTTATAGAGTCTAATGCACACGTGAACTTATTATAGCTACATATAGCTGTAGGTTTTTTCTCTGGCTATGCCAATAGCTACGTTATTTCATGCAGCCTGCATGTGTTATCTCAGTGTGTAGCTAAATCTTACTAAACACTTACAGTATTTAAACTTTGTGTCCAGCAACACAGTTCATCACCTCATGAAGTGACATTATATATATAGCATCATATCAAAACAGATAGCTACCATAAATAGTTATCAGTAAACAGTAGCTAATGTAGTCTGCATGTTGACATGTTATTGGACATGTTATATATTATTGATGTTAACACTATTATTCATGAACATTAACACTATTATTCATGAACACTATTATCATAAACATGTACACTATTAGCTATTCATGAACACTATTATCATGAACATGTACACTATTATTCATGTAGCTATACATGTACATGTACACATGCAGGACATGCACTGATTCCCAGCTGCAAGCTTAAGTAAGTTACAACTGAATTTTATAATTCACGATAACTGTATATGCATGATGACACAGACTATAACATATATCTTATAGCTAACTAGTATTTTCAACTGAGGGCCATTAATTGTCAGAAAATATACATAGGGCTATAGCTAGCTATAAGCATTGCAAGATTGATCCCTACTCACCTTTTTAAATTTTTAATTTTTAAATATATATACATGCATGGCTATAGACTATATGCATTCACAATCTATTCACCAACCAAATTAAGTACCACTTCATGCAGTGAGCTAATATTATTAAAATAGAATTTATGGGCAATGAATTTGTTATTTACAGGATTATAAAAAATTTTCAAGTCTATAGTTCTTTCAGGCCAACTGAACCCACAGGGAACATTTTGAAAGACAGTGTGCTGGACTCAAGATGCTAGCTCAGTATATATAGCTACATATTTACATGAAATAATTACAAGCTAGCCTGCAATTGCAGGAAACTGTACCAGCTGGCCGGTAGCTAGCTAGGTCATGTAGCTAACTTTCCATTGAGAGATTAGTGCACACATAGTATTGATGACAAATATGTACGTAGCTACTGATGACAAAAACTATTATAATTCATTTGCCTTAATTCTTAGAAAATAATCAGTGATCATGTTAATTACTGAGAATTTTGAAATCTGAAATACTAGCTTTCTATTGGCTGCTTATATATGTTAGCAGGAATAGTAGTGGATTAATTGCTGATAGCTATATATATCTAAAAAAAGTAAGGAAACAAGGGAAAAGATTTTCAAGTGGCATGAGAGATTCTATAGCATGAGATAATCTATAAAAGTTTAATACCTACATTTGGCTTACTTTTAATACTGAAAATGAGCCAAAAGTAGGGATTAAACTTTTATAAATTATCTCATGCTACAGAATCTCTCATGCCACTTGAAAATCTTTTCCCTTGTTTCCTTACTTTTTTTAGCTAGCATTGCAAGAGTGATATATTGTATCAAGCAAATAAATACATCAAAACTCTTTAATAAAATAGTCACCTATGTAACAAATTTTAGTGACTGTTTAATTATTATATCATAATATACCAGTATACTGTTTTGTTTGAACACACCTTAGTATATTTTATATTCCTCTCAAAAATTTTCCTTTGATGTTATTTTCTACCTATGGAAATAATCTGTATATAGAGTGGTAGCTCTGGTCCTACCAGCTTTGCCTTTGAAGGAATAACTAAATGTCAAAGTGCTACTCAGGTCCATAACCAGATTTTTCTAAAGGGGGTATCTAAATCTGGCATGGTCACACAAACGAAGTGGGGCCCTTTGATTGTGAGTTATTGTGCGAATACGTATGCTAATGCTAAGGGGTTCTGGGGGCATGCCCCCCAGAAAAATATATGCTCTGAGATTGAACTTGGGGGTATTTAGGAGTGTTTGCCTATAAGAGTCGAATGAAATTTGACTTTTATAAAAGTGCAAGTAAAAAGCTAGCCAAAATAGGTGATTCGTCCGAACCCCTCAAACCACGGGCCTGCTACTGCATGCATTAGTCTTTAATAATAACCCTTACCACCTTACCATGTATTTCAACTATAACAGGTAACTAGTTGTACACATGTGTATGTTGTAACTAAAATATACAGTATGATAGGCACACATGACTTTTACACATACAAATCAATGTATAAAACATTGTATAAAAAAGGAGTACACATGTTGAGTATGACTATGATGTTTAATTATCATCGTACTATAACAATCACGATGAAAATAATGAAGATAACATAACAAATCAATGTAACGATGTTGAGGCCGCATGCCAATCTACCATAGGATCTTGCTTGTGGCCATTGTCCTCTGCTGGAACTGTCTTTACTCTAAAAACAAAAGTGCCAGAATGCAACTAACAACTAGCTGTTTATCCATTGGGAATTTTAAATCACTCACCATGACTGAGAAAATCAATGCAGGAAGTGTAAAGGCCAAGCAGGGCCATGCAACTATGATAGCTAACATGACGCACACTAGGGAGAAGACAATGAAACTTTGCGGTTCACCACCTGGAGGCGTTGTGATCACGGTGTGCTGAGGTTGGTGCTGTATCACACGCACAAACTACACAATGCAGACAACATCATGTTAGCAGCTCTAATCCTAAGCATGTGCCATGTATCCAGCACACAAATATTGGTAGGGAATATTCAGTATTGTAGCTACGACTTTTAGCTATCATTCAGACTATTTGAATGCTAAATTTGATTTTCAATTCAGCTCAGTTTGACTTGAAAATTTCCAGCTATATGATACATACACATATGCATGCACTAACACAGATTGTATTGTGGGCATTATCAGCTTATTGCAACCTTGTTACATCCAATGGTTCAGTTATTCTAATTAAATCATGACTAACCTGTACTGCTTGTGGTTGTGGATCATGATCAGGGGCCTTGGCTGTATACAAGACATCATAACTGGGTGGTGGTTGACTTGGATAAGCCTCAACGGCTGAAGGATTAGCATAAAAATGAGGATACGGTTGGGTGGACTCCGCTTCACCTGTCGTTGCTAAAATTCACACACATGCACACATGCACACTGTACATATACATACTACGGTATAGGATACATGTAGATTCAAACACATGCACATACACCAGCCACAACTAGGGCTTAGACAAATATTAAAATATCTAGGATATCCGTTTGAAAATCTTAACAAAGACTAAAACAGACTACTATGTATATAGCACAAAACTGACTGTATGTAATCACGTCACTATAATGGTGAGTAACCGTATATATGCTCCCAGTGACAGTAACTACATGTATGAAAAATATGCAGATGGAAATACCACAATCACTATTCATATAATTATATGTATGTAAGTAATGTGGTATACCTCCCACCCCACACATAGGGATATAAATAACAATATAAAAATACCTCCATCATGTACGTATGACATAATGACATTTATAGCTATATTTTTAATTTAGCTATAGTATTCAGTATCTAGTCCCGCATATAGCCAGACCCTTTTCTTAATGCGTGCCAAAGGCATGCTAAAAAGGTCTGGTTGACAGACCCTTCGCCAGTGGTACAGGAGTTCTGGATGTGGCTATAGGTAACGATTGATCCTCTGAAATGATAGGTGCATGGCTTAAAGTTAAGAGGACATGTTTTTTATCCACAACATAAAGAAATTTTGTGTACAAAGAAGTCGTCACACATGATCATGGCATCCAATGAACATCACATAGACTTACCACACATACTTACATCATGATGCATTAGTATACGTAATTTCATTATTTCATTAGCTATGCATACACAATAGCTATAACAGATGTTCTATTGTTCTGCATGCATGTTCCTATAATCCTATGTATAACATTATTCAGTTGAACATCAACTCACAACACTCCTAGTCTACATAGTCTGTGATCGTTTATCATAATCATCAGTGTGAGTAATCACATGTCACACTGAAATCCCCATCAGTAATAAACAGACAGTGAGGCTTCTCCTTAATAAAAATATGTTTACCTCGACCGGTGCAGTAACCATATGTAACTCCCTGTACCTGTAGACCTAGTCCCGCAGCCCAGGCTACTATATAAAATGCGCGTACAACCGATACGAGTGGTCTGGGCTGCGAGACTACCCTGTACCTAGTCTCGCTGGCCAGCCGTTTTTATCGGTGAGGGGCACGAGGACGTCATAGTGCCAAAGTATTCATATACCGTTCAGTATCCAAGTCATGAAATATAAATTATGTATAACATTTTAACTTACTGTACTGTGGTACATCTGTCGATTGATTTTTAGACATGTCCATGCATTTCTGCCATTCTAATGCATAAGATCAAACCGAGCGTAATCGTGACTGGTCACGTGATCATCTTCCATATGAGGCCTATACTGCACACAATTGACACAAAGGTAAGAATTGAAAGACATATTTGGATTGTCAGGAATAAGTTAGGCCACTCCAACTTGTAATTATGTTTCTGGTCCTGTACATTTAAATTTTTGATGCCGGCGCGGCGGGCGGGAATTCAGCAACAAAGCAACAAATAAAATTGCAATACCAGGAGGTCCAATGGGGATAATTTTTTCCAAGGAAGGACGGAGCAATTGCTGTTTATACGGTACAACACAGCACAGTTTACCTAACCGGCGTCATGGCGCTAAAACTTTTTAACTGAGTTAGCTACGACTCAAGTTCTACACTGAGGATTTCAGTGAAATCTGGCCGCTCAGTCAACTGAGATTTCGGACCCCTCTCTGTAACTTGTGCTTTTTAAAACCATATCGTGACTTTGTGTCTACCGCGGCTGAGCCTAGCTATATGTCGTCATGTTTTGTTGCTGTTCGGTTAGCTATCCGCGCATGCACATAGCTAATGGCTCATTCAGTGAATAGCTATGCATCATGTGCACACTAGCTGAGGCCGCAAGACGTAGCTATAGACTATATATAGTCATGCATGCATGCTGTGTTCATATAACTAGCTAGTCCTCGGATTCAGTTGTATAGCTAGCTAATAGCTATAGCTATATTGGATCACTACTGAAACAACTATTGTGCATAAAAATTATCAAGCTCAGTTAACTATATATATATAGCTATATATAGTATATAGAGCTACAATAATAGTTTTCATATGTAGCTGTACTGTCGTATTGTGTTGCTCTTCAGATTTACTGGATCACCGAGTTTGTTCATGCTGGTACATGCAGTGAAACACTTTAAACATTATGTCCATATGATAATTATAGCAGCTAGCTATATAGCTATATAGCTATATAGCTATACCTGCCTTAATTAAATCAGTTTTGCTAGAAGCTATAGGATGAAAAATTCAACTGAAATTTTTGTTAGAACGCTTTATAAGTATATATATAGCTACGTAGCTAGCTATATAGCTATCAGGTAGGACAAAATTCCTATATATAGCTATAGCTATAGAGCTATATATAGCAGCAGACATGCAGTCAGTGGCGGAGGAAGCTACTGAAAGTTAGGGGGGCCACTCGTGTGTGTGTGTGTGTGTGTGTGTGTGTGTGTGTGTGTGTGTGTGTGTGTGTGTGTGTGTGTGTGTGTGTGTGTGTGTGTGTGTGTGTGTGTGTGTGTGTGTGTGTGTGTGTGTGTGTGTGTGTGTGTGTGTGTGTGTGTGTGTGTGTGTGTGTGTGTGTGTGTGTGTGTGTGTGTGTGTGTGTGTGTGTGTGTGTGTGTGTGTGTGTGTGTGTGTGTGTGTGTGTGTGTGTGTGTGTGTGTGTGTGTGTGTGTGTGTGTGTGTGTGTGTGTGTGTGTGTGTGTGTGTGTGTGTGTGTGTGTGTGTGTGTGTGTGTGTGTGTGTGTGTGTGTGTGTGTGTGTGTGTGTGTGTGTGTGTGTGTGTGTGTGTGTGTGTGTGTGTGTGTGTGTGTGTGTGTGTGTGTGTGTGTGTGTGTGTGTGTGTGTGTGTGTGTGTGTGTGTGTGTGTGTGTGTGTGTGTGTGTGTGTGTGTGTGTGTGTGTGTGTGTGTGTGTGTGTGTGTGTGTGTGTGTGTGTGTGTGTGTGTGTGTGTGTGTGTGTGTGTGTGTGTGTGTGTGTGTGTGTGTGTGTGTGTGTGTGTGTGTGTGTGTGTGTGTGTGTGTGTGTGTGTGTGTGTGTGTGTGTGTGTGTGTGTGTGTGTGTGTGTGTGTGTGTGTGTGTGTGTGTGTGTGTGTGTGTGTGTGTGTGTGTGTGTGTGTGTGTGTGTGTGTGTGTGTGTGTGTGTGTGTGTGTGTGTGTGTGTGTGTGTGTGTGTGTGTGTGTGTGTGTGTGTGTGTGTGTGTGTGTGTGTGTGTGTGTGTGTGTGTGTGTGTGTGTGTGTGTGTGTGCCGGTGTGAAACATCCATGCATTAGCTACATGCATTCTTAATTCCAATTCCTTCAATTCTGTTGTCTAACTATATAGCTATATAGAGCTATATCTTTTAACAGTTGGCATAGCTATAGATGTGTCATGGACATGACAGCTTTTTATTGTGATGGTATTTAGTGAGGAGGTATAGCTAACTAGCTAGCTATATGGGTGCCCAAGATTCAATGTGTCCGCCCCGGACTATTGTTAACTACTTTACTCGGCTATACTGCAGTAGCTAAAGAGTTAATTAATTTAACTAATTGATTTAACTTAATTTTAATAGCTGAAATCTACAGACCCAGGTCTAGACAGTTTAGCTGGCAGTACACTGGATCAGATTTTAATATATTTAAAAGTGCATGTATAGCATAATGCATATATTACTAGCTAGTGGTTATAATATGCTACACAATCACAATATCACAATTGCAGAGTTAAAATAGTTAATATACATGTACAACTATAGATACAAGCCGTTTAGTTTGCTGCTATTTCAACAACAATTATTGCAATGACTATTACAACAAAGGAGATCGAAGCAAGTATGTTGAGGATGAGTGCCAATCTGCTATAGGTACGAGCAGTTTCATATTCTCCTCTGCCAGCTCTATCTCTGCTCTATAAATAAAATTGCATGCCATAATGCAGTATGTATATATATACTGAATATTACTGATGTATAGCTATAGCTACATGTACACTTGTGCATGTGTGTATGTATGTATATATGTACGTATGTATGTATAGCTATGCATACACACACATGTATACGTATACATATTATATCACATGCATATAGCTTACCATAATTGAAAACAACAATGCTGGAATCGAGCAAATCAGTAGAGGCCATGCACACAAGACAGTCAGTATAAGAGTTGATATAGAAAATCTAAGGAAACTTTGCGGAGCTTCACTAGAGTAATGTGAAGTAACAACTGCAGGCTGTTTCTGTATTACAACCTACAATGTATAACATTTGCCAGATCAGTATTGTGTGTGTGCATCAGTGTGTGTGTGTGTGTGTCTCTGTGTGTGTATATGTGTGTGTGTAATATAGTTACATGCATGCATGCATGCATGCATGCATGCATGGATATGTTTTATTGGCTACATTGTCAATTACCTGTACTGCTGCTGATTGTGGTTCCACTGCCGGATACTGCTGGGCATCATAATTTGGAGGTGGCACATAGGGCTGGGTTGGTGGATAGGCTGAAGGGTCTTGCATTGAAAAGTTATTATCTGTTGTAATAAGATATATTTCTATAATAATCTTGGACCTATCTTTTATTATGTGTAAAGTGACATCGTACGCTTTAAACAATAATTATGTCATGTATATATAGTGACATCACAAAGTTTAATAAGTGGCCTCTGGTTTAGTTATAGCTATACTATATATAGTAGCTAGCCTAGTTTTGCAGTATTTTAAGGAGCCGGCTGCATGCATGCAGGTACTGAAACTATAGTTTTGTATATATATAGATATATGGCTCAGTATCCATTGCTCAATGGCTCTGTGTAAGTAAATATAGCTACTAGCTATAGCTATATAGCTATAGGTAACTAGCTATATTATTTCAAGAGAACACTTGCATGCATACATGGTAGGCTAATAAATTATATTTTTTATATACCGACTTACCAGACTGTGGGTATTCTGCAGGGGGCATATCTTTAGACATCTCCATGTTTGTTAGTATATAGCTATACGTACCTTGAGCTAGATTTACAATAAATATATGAGTCATGCAAATAACTATATAATAACTATATAGCTATATTATACGTATGTGCATACTGATAACCACATTTTTACTCACCTGCTTTCTGCTTGAGTTATATAGGCCTTCCTATTATTTACTCTTGATGTCAGTGATATAGTCTTTTCAGAGTTAGCTTGCATATACAATGTTTCTAAATCTGCAGCATAGCTCCTTTTATATGTGCACATATCATATAGTTGCACTTCCTTCCTGTACTGATGTATATAGTGATATAGTTTGTACTTATGCAGTACGTGACATCATAATGTACAGTTTTCCTAAAAGTCACAGTGCACAAAAACATTAAAGTGCATGCATGATGTAGCCACTAAGCTAGTTAGGACTACTACTATATGCATCCATGTGTATAACATGAGCTATAGCCATATATAGAGCTTTAACTGAGACCATGTACTATAATATATATAGTGCATGGTGTTGAGTCTGTTGACAAGACTTTTGTATAATCTTCATGCTAGCTACTACACAGCTACAATGTTTACAAAAGCATGCACTATAGCAACAATAATTAACTTCATCAGTACAACAATCAAAAGCCAGTGGATAAATATTTTCACAACAATATACTGCACTGCAAAATGCAAAGTATATACATATGAAGTTCATACAAAATTAACGCAATGAGCATAGCTATATCAAATTCACTGAATTTTATTCACTGAATTTTGCAGTATGCTCGATGCTCATTGTGTATGAAATTCATACTTCGCATTTTGCAGTATATATATGTGTAATGTGTAAGACCACAAGTAGGCAGCTACTTGCATACACCCACATTGTGTCAAACACCTGCTAACAATGATATAGCTAATTGTATGTGGGTGCATGTAGCTATGCCGGTGAGTGATGTGATATGTTTTTTTGCTAGAGTTATAGAATCTAATGCACACGTGAACTTATAGCTAGCTACATTAATATAGCTGTAGGTTTTTTCTCTGGCTATGCCAGTACATTATTTCATGCAGTGCATGTGTTACCTCAGCGTGTAGCTAAATCTTACTAAACAGCTCAGTACAGTATTTAAAGTTTGTGTCCAGCAACACAGTATGTCACCTTATGAAGTGACATCATATCATATATATACAGTATATATATATAGCATCGTATCAAAACAGATAGCTACTATAAATAGTTATATCGGTAAACAGTAGCTAATGTAGTCTGCATGTCATTGGACACATGTACACCTGCAGGACACTGATTCCCAGCTGCAAGCTTAAGTAAGTTACAACTGAATTTTATAATTCACCGGCGATAACTATATGTGATGACACAGACTATAACATATATCTTATAGCTAACTAGTATTTCCAACTGAGGGCCATTAATTGTCAGAAAATATACATAGGGCTATAGCTAGCTATGTTTGTAGCTATATATAGCTATCAGCAATTAATCCACTACTATTCCTGCTAACATATATAAGCAGCCAATAGAAAGCTAGTATTTCAGATTTCAAAATTCTCAGTAATTAACATGATCACTGATTATTTTCTAAGAATTAAGGCAAATGAATTATAATAGTTTTTGTCATCAGTAAGCTACGTACATATTTGTCATCAATACTATGTGTGCACTAAAAGTTTGTACTCTCTCAATGGAAAGTTAGCTACATGACCTACCTAGCTACCGGCCAGCTGGTACAGTTTCCTGCAATTGCAGGCTAGCTTGTAATTATTTCATGTAAATATGTAGCTATACTGAGCTAGCATCTCAAGTCACACCGTCTTTCAAAATATTCCCTGTGGGTTTGGCCCGGAAGAACTATAGACTTGAAATTTTTTTTATAATCCTGTAAATAACAAATTCATTGCCTGTAAATTCTAATCCATTTTATTTTAATAATATTAGCTCACTGCATGAAGTGGTACTTAATTTGAATAGATTGTGAATCCATATAACTATGCACCTTGTACTGATAAAAGTCCATGCATCATATTATAGTAACTATGACCAACTATTATACATAGTACATGAATCTGTCACTGAATAGCTATAGCGGCTAGCCCAATGTTAGCTACCGCGTATATTAGAATTAATAATGATAGTATGCATGGATGTAATTATATAAATTACTAATTTCATCAGAGAATTAAGAGATTCAAATAATATATCATTACAACAACAGCTATAGGAGTATATAGGATAATGTATTGAGGCCATGCATGCATGCATGTTCTCTTTGAAAGGCTTACCATACATACAATACGCCCTACACAATATTTGCTCAGCTACCTATAGGTAGCTAGTGTGTATCATCGTGTCCTTGGCCTAACATATAGGTGGAGGTGATTTCCTATTTTCCTTACCACCAGCTACAGACCTCATGTAGTTTGAGCAACACAAGTTAGTTAGTTATAGCTACGTAGCTAGTTGACTTTGGCTATAGCTATGCAGCTAACAAAATAGGAGAAAAATATCTTATCAGGCTTTTTAGCTCTCATATTTGGTATAGCTAGCCAACAGTACGTACATACATAACAGTAGTGGCAAAAGCTACATAAAAGTGTGGGACACAAAATCTGAGGATTATAATTATGGTTGGGCACACATCAGCCAATCCACTGGTTGTTTGTTAACATTGCTTTTCCAAAAAACTTGCAATTGAGATCATAGGTGCCAAAAGTGGGACAGAGGGTTAGTTTTCACCATACAATGAGCCAGCTGCCCCCTCAGTTTGGATAGGTTCTGACACCTATACTTGAAATCATGATATGAAGGTCATTACATGGTTAACCTATGTATACTTACTATTGTATATAATTACACAAGATGTCATGACAATATATAGTACTTCGTACTTCATTGATAGAGATAAAATTTCATGTATATCAATATAATTATCAATAAAATAAATCTCTCATTGAAATGAAGTGGTTTAGCAATATATTGTTTAATTCCAGGCAGATGGCTGAGAAATTTATACTTCACTGTTTTGTCTATACACATAAGTCTAGCTGCATGGTTTTCTTGCACTGGGTCATATGTTGCTGTGTGTTTAAATGCTTCAATTAAAATTACCACAACTCTGGCATGGCCATATCAAGTGTAATATCATGAGATAATCCAGATGTGACCATGATTAAAATTGCATGACTTCCCAGATGACCCTCAAATCCAAATTCACCAGTCAAGAGTTCAGAAGTGTCCTCCATCACTTCCTTCAGAAGGCACAGAGCCAAAACATAGAAACCAGACTGACTACCATAGCAAGTTATATAGGGCATCACTAGTTATTGATTATTTGCATAAAGGACATATTGTGTATATAATAAAAATGGTAATAACAAGGCAATATTAACATAATTCAAGACAATAATTTGATACAATTAATGATAAAATTATAATTATAAACATATATTAATTCTGTTGATTTAAAAATATTATAAGACGTAGGACAACACCAATGAATGGTATGGATAGTATTGTTCCACTGATCATGGCTATTACATTAAGGTAGAATGCCACAGTACAGTATTTACCAGCACCAGCGGAGCCCTGGTTGACTTTCCTGTAAGCCTAAATGACAACAGAATTTCTATAGTAAACAGCTAACAGCTATTTGACTGATAATAAATGTGACCAGAATTGGGTCTTACAAATGCATCCGATTTTGCAATTTTGATGTTATATAACTTTGCATGTGGTTAAGCTATTAAAAGCCAAAATTTGTCAACAAATGCTAGAGCTACGTATAGCCAGGTCAACCACAAGCTGAGTCATATTTCTTTAAAGTTGAAAAATTGGATGCGTGTATGTGACCCCTTTTCGCAAATCTGGTCACATAATTTGTGGTAAAACATTTAGCTTGTTAATATAAATAGAGCATACGTAAGTTATGGGAAGATATATTTGAAAAAACTAGGCAATTTTTGTGCAACTAGATGGTTGATTATTGCAGACCCAGTCACATATGAGGATGATACTTATATGTACAACAATGCACAGGAGATCAAATTCTTGTAGCTACTATTACGAGGCTCAAAATAACATAATAACATTCACCAAACAGACTTTCCTGTTAAAATATCCAAGTTGACATTTTGTAGTAGAAATTACATAATTTTTGTGAAAAAGTTTTGCACGTACAAAATTTCCTGACAATTTATATCTACTACTATGAACCTTGTATTAGCTACTCACCGTAAAATATAAAATCACTGCCGATATTGTGCACAGCATTGCAGGAAAAAAACACAGCAGGCAACAGAGTGTTAACCCAATGCCAGCCTTGATGTTCCATAAAATTTCTCTTATGGATGGTGTATGATGTCTCGGCCGGTGGTGATGTGACTGCACCTAGAGAACCAAAATGTAACAGCTCTCACGAACACTTAGCCAGGCTACAATAATGCTCACATTTATATTTCTCAAAGGACGCTGTTCTGGTTGTAGCTGATCTAACAATGCCTGGGGTGAACGATCATCACAAGCAACCATACTATATGGTGGGGGAGACTCCACAAAGTATGATGGTGGGGGCTGATATGACTTTTCTAAACAAATGAAAATTCTAATGGTCTAGACTCCCTAGAGCATACATAAACAATTCTTCCCTACTAATGTGGCTTCAAATTTTGTGGTGAAGCTATAATTTTTGTGGAATATTTTCCCAAATCAAAATTTTAGCCATGTAAATTAAAATGTATAACCGTACACAGTACTTTCTTGAGATTAACTCTCCATGCATCCTCACATCCTTTTTAGCATACAAGTGTCTCCGTATTTCTTTAGTACGTATATATATGTATACTTATTATATAGCTGGCTAGAAAGCACATGATCTTTTGAATATGTGCATATCCTATGACAATGCCATAGCACACTAGGGCTCACTAGCACACTATGGACTCTTTCTTACACTTTTATCGGATACTCTGGCTCCCAAACAAATACTTAAAATTATGAGTTGGTAAGTATGGCTTTCAGGGTTAAAAATGAACAGGTTACCCAACCATTTTACCATGGAATGCCAGGTCCTAGATGACTAGTTCTTGGCATCTATCATGAATGAAGATTGATGGGAATTTGAAAAATTAGCCAGAGTATAAACCTGAGATGTACGTAGGACCTGGATTCTAGCAAAAATATTTGTAACATCATGTTATTCATGTACGTAGGTGTTTATATTTGAAGCACAGCCCTACATACCAGCATAATATATAATGTATTGGTATTCTTATATTTTAACATACGTTCATAATCAGTAGCAGTGTACATCGGAACATTAGGCAGTTGCTCATGGGGAGTACTGAGTATAGGGACATTATCAACTTCACTAGTAGCAACATTAGTATCACCAGGCTCATCTGGTGGACAAGATTGAACTAAACAAAACACAGTGAAGATAAAAGATCAAAATGTGCCAAAAGTCAAAACGGAAATAAATTATCAATTTAAAATATCACAGTCTACTTTAATTTTTTGTATGCGATACCAAGTCTGTGAGTGTATGGAACAGAACGTTTATTGATGATTATAATATATGGGGTTTTATTATATTTCACAAAGTTCACAGGGGTTCCGTAAATTTTATGTGTTATCACTGCTTTAGGAAGCGAAACTGCAAAAGTAAATGCAAGTATTCAACTTCTAGAAAATTCATACAGTGGCATGAAAAACCCTGTGTATGGCACTCATTAGGTTGATAGCCAGGTGTGCATTATACAGAATACGTCAGTAATGTATTTCAAAGGGTATAAATCTATGAGTATATACACAAAATAATGTGAGAAGGCTATATGCCTATTGCACAGGGAGTCAGAACGTTTTCCCAAAAATTTGTCTGATCTGGGAAAGTTTTTTATGAACACTAAATACACTTAAGCTTGTTTACATTATAAGTCATCAAGTATTTCCAAACTCATATAAAATTCCCCTAGTATTCAAGTTATATGGCTACTCAATTTATTTTATTTAATAAGCCTCACACCATAAATGTCCCTTCTGTTCTCATGACAACCACATGCATAGCAACCAATATACTATTGTTAAAATCAAAATACACGGCTGCTATGGCAACCTACATGAGCAACATCTGAATATTACATTTCACCAAACATCCTCAATTTTGTCATAATGTTAATTCAATAGCTTTCTCAGTAATGGTCTACCATGAAACCCAGCATTCATATATTCACAGCCAAACCTGTGATTAGTGCCATGTTTCACTGTTAACAATTGTGAACACTCAGGCATTCCATATGGCACATGGCAAGCACAGTGATACAATAGATACTTAGTCAGATATACTTCTTATATTTTAGGTCATTATTGTTAGTTAGTCAGTAGAGATGGGACGATACAGGGTACAGGAGTATTGATGCATCATGTCAATAGTATCACAATACCATGCACAATACGTCACTTCTCGATGGTAATACCTGAAAACAATGATAAAAATCCAAAATATTACCATTATATATCATTTTCAACAAATGATGTCATTTTAAAACCTTTTATGCATTACACACAGCATTTATTCATTTTATTGATCAACACACAGCGATACATCGATATATCAATGCATCGATAGTTTGATACTCAAGTTGTAGTATCGATATGCATATTGAATCGTGATACATTGATGCATCACAGTATTGTCTCATCTCATATTAGTCGGTGATTTCAAATTGGTAAATACCATATCATCACATGACATTTATACATTATGATGTGCTAGAACCATACCAGTACATGTAACTGTTGAGGTAAGTGTGTAGGCTACTGTCTGGTTACTTAATACATTATGATGTACTAGAGCCATACCAGTATGTAACTGTTGAGGTAAGTGTGTAGGCTATTGTCTGGTTACTTAATACAAATTACAATCTTTTGGTAATATCAACTATCTTGTCTGGTTTTAATTATAAAGAGTTGGGCAATATTACGATATTATCATCGTATATCGTGATATTAAAGTGTCATGATAATTGATATCAAAATTTTCAGTATCGTAATATTGGCAGGACGATAATTATTGTCAATACTGTGATTATCGTGAGATTTATTGCTCAAAAACATAACACCAGTAAAATATTTCATCCTATGTTCACAATTTTAGTGCTTGTTATACTGTACTGCTAGCTAAAATGATATCGTGATAATAATTATCGATTATCGCGATAATTACTCTCATACTATATTGTGACATCGAATTTTTGTTATCGCCCATCCCCTACTTATTTAACATAAATATGTAAACTGTGGAAAATTTTAGAAGGTAAAATCTTGAGACCACTGGATAGCTCTGTAGCAAATCCAACAGGAGATGATCTAAAAACTCACAACACATAAATCTTACATATTCGTACCACCAGAGATAGCCATGCATATAATTTCTGCTTCTGTACAATCCTTTGGGGGCCCTATCCTTACCATAAATAATCCTAAACTACACACTACAATAGCAACCAGATGTTCAGCTGGTAGTACAAGCATGACATTAGGGTCTGTAGTACTCTGCGCCACACAGTTGATACAACTACATCATATATGCTCATAATGTAAATACATCAGTTGTTGGTTGTAACTTCATTTATTTCATTTAGAAGTCACACACAAGTATTCTTCTTCATGAAGGAGTAAAGGCATTGGCAAACACAACTTCAGCATTTATGATATATATATGCATCCCCATCACATGTTGCCCCTTGGTGGCACTAATCAACATGGGAGGTCCACTCCAAGAGTTCATAATATACTAGAGTTCATAATGGTATATATGAACTCTTGCTACAGGTATAATGGCCACACTTAGGCATCAATATAATTTTTTACCAAGGAGAATAATGATGTCACCGCAATTACACGTAAACTCTTAATAAATGATTTCATAGTTTCATGAACTTTGTTCATAATTTCCAACACATACTGTGCAGTAAAATATTAAATATTGTGAAGCACAAGACTATTAGCTGGAATTAACCTGTACCAGTGTGAGGCTTCATCAAGTCTTATCCCGGTAAGTTGCCAAAATTGTGTTATCTTTCTGCTAGGTTTCTGAAGCATAATTGTTGAGGCTGTACTTTGTGGACACTTTAATCATATGCAGGATGTCTCAAGAAAATCATAACATAAGCAGTTATACAAATTCATCATGAATTTTACTAGTTCCATAGATACTTAGCCATACACAGGATTGGAAACTCTCACATGATGTAAACGAATTTTCTTTTTTTAAAGTCTTCTTAGATTCTTTAATGTAAGCTAGACCACTTTTTAAGTTCTTTATGAAATACTTCACACATTCCGCTTATACTCTACCAATGGCCTACGTTCAGAAGGAGGAATCACGTTTTTGTTCCTGTGCGCACTCCTCACCTACAGGTTACAAACAAATTGTGGTCCTGTTTTCAAGGGATTAACGCCATGTTTGAAGAGTTTTAAGCCATGTTCTACTTAATCAAGGATAACTCTATACCCCAATCAGTATTAAAACTTATGACTTACTTTTAACCGAGAGAAATAACCCAAAGCGGCAAAGTATTATAAGCTTCAAAGTGAAACTCTTAGAATTTGTGGTACTGATTACTCGTACATTTCGAGTTGTATCCTCATATAACTGGAGTTACTAATAGCCTGTGTATTACCATTCGCCCCAATGTATGTTTTTGCGCATTTAAAACATTTATATGGAAGTTATATCACGCCAAATACTCGAGATAAACTATGCTGTAGGTGAGGAGTGTTTTTGTGACGTCAGTTTCCAATCCCGTGTGTGGTTAAATATCTATGCTAGTTCCTAGTAACATTTGTGACCTATCAAATTAATTTCTGCGACTGGTTAAGTTATAAGCCCCACACAATGTATAATAACCCTTTTATCTCTTCCTACATGGTAAGGTCTAGCATCACCAGATTGTGTGAACCACCGTATCCGGCAATATATGCGGACCAGTAGTATAGGCCAGAGTGTCTGGAATTCGATATAGTAACGTTATAAATCTCAAAAGTTAACCGGTTACTATGAGACGCATACGTACATAGACTCGAAACTCCAATCTCAGGAAACTTATGCTCAATTAACCGGTTAACTGAAATGTTTGGTTATTGATTCTATAACTCGCCATAATATACACCGTATTATATGTATTTACCTTCCATTATCATATATCTTTTTCCGTTACTGACTCGCCTATATGTTAATCATCGCACGTGACTGACCATGTAAACAAATGGCTAATTTACAATTGTGGGTTTGGTATCCATGGTTAGGCTTTTAAATGTCACTGGTAAATATATTACGCTACATCTATAAGAAATAACTTAGCGCTCGAGGAGACAACATCAGCTTCGCGTGCGTTTAGACATTTATCCAGACACGACACATCAACTCACGTGATGATACAAAGTAGCGCGCTTTAATTTTAAGTAGTTAAATCGATTGTGGGTTTGCAACTATGCCTCAGCGAGTATTAAATGTCGCTGAAAAGAACGATGCAGCTAAAGAACTTGCGAAAATTATGTCACAAGGTCGTTTCCAGCGAGTAAGTTATACACGCATACATGGTACCCTGTTTAAAAAATTATGGTTGCACATATAGCGAGAAGGCCATTCGAAGTTTAACAAGATTTATGAGTTCACGCTTAACATACTAGGGCAGGTAAAACATGCTATAATTGTCAGTACAATGTTATAATGGTTACTATATATTCCACAGGATAGTCAAATGGTAATGACATCCGTGTCTGGTCACCTCATGGCTCTTGATTTTGTATCAGCTTATAGGCAGTGGTGAGCTGTGTGCGTTCTATTAGGGTGTTTTGTTGCATAACAATATTTATTGCCTGGTATCTATAGTTTACTTTAACTTTAATGAAAATAGATCAAAGTCTAGCGCTGCTGTAACCTGCTTATTCATGGCAGTGTTGTAAAGCTTGTTTGATCACTTACTCAAAGAAAGTGATAATTGGTGACTACTTTGCTTCCATCATATATATAAAGAATTGCAGGGCCAATCTTTTATACCCAGACTATGTTTTTAAGTCCAAGACCAAGTGCTCACCCTTCTTAAAAAGCTGTCTGATCACATGAGTGAAATACACATTTATTATATTGTAGGAGCAGCTGTCCACCAGTGTCTTTGTTTACTGCGCAAGTGTTGAACTACTGTCCAGAAAACTTCCAACCGATAAAAGTTGGTATCTTGTGTGTGTATGTTGCATGGAAACATGGGCATGCGAGAAATATTGCAACACACTAAGAAATTATTTTTGAAACATAAATAATTCCGTTTTGTTAAAAACTATATCTCATATTTTAACTTTTTATTTTTGGTGATGAAGGAGTGATAATGGATTTTTGTGGTTAAGTTTATAGTGGAGCCTGTGTAATATGGACACCTTGGGACCAACTAAAAGTGTCTAGATTATCAAGGTGTCCAAGTTAGCTAAGGGACCATAACTATGTGTGTGGATTATACAGGTATCCTCATTTTCAAGTGTCCACATTAACAGGTTACACTGTAAAAACTACGTATGTGTAATATTATTGTTGTTGCTTTGTGCTGTCTGTGCGATTTCCATCATTATGTTGCATTTATATTTTTGTAGAGAACACTGGAACAAGAAGTCAAGAAATGTCAACATCTTATTTTATGGACGGATGGTGACAGAGAAGGAGAGAACATCGCCTCAGAGATAGCCGAAGTTTGCAAGAAAAGTAAGCAGGCATCAATAGATTACACTTGCTTTCAACGTGTCCTACTTTGCTTGTTCTTTTAGTCCGTCCACGGATAAGCATACACAGGGCGAGATTTTCAGAGATTACTCCTAGGTGACAATAATGTTATCTTGAGTAGTATGTAATGGTTTATATCTGTACGTAGGTCTATTCAGAGGGCATATCAAAACTTGGAACGGCTAAATGAACAAGTTTCACATGCTGTGGATACTAGGAAGGAAGTGGACTTAAGAATTGGTGAGGGCTATAAATATGTTGTCGCATGGTTATTTTTTCAATGGTAAAACTAGCCATGTTGTATAGCATATTTCAGACCCACAATCAATACCAACAAGTTACACTGCATAACTAGTAGCAGTGTCAAACACTGTTAGACAAACTATCATTTCACAGGAGGTCTCTAAGAACCTACTAGCTGGCCTCTTAGTGGATTTCAAAGACCTCATTATCTGTGAAAGATGAATGTAATAAACTTTTGTAGTCATTCTTCTCACACTGAACATCTCAATCAACACGTCTTGCGCAGCCAAACCAATTCCATGCAAGCAAGCTACCTATTATCAGGATATGCTTATATGCTCTCTATCTGATAAGCACCCTGTGTGAGTTTTGGTCTGGATATGCAAAACTAGAGCACAACTTGCACAGGTGGGTACAATGCACAGCATACAAACTACTACTTCAGCATTTTTAGTTGATTAGAAACCACACACTCGTATCTTTGTAAACCGTGGCTTCACTTAGCTTTTATAAAATCCACAAAGATACTTGGACTAGGTTTTCTAACATAAATATTCGGGTAAATTTAAAATGACCAATAGATTATAAGTGACTTGATACCATTTCATGAATGATGCTTACGGGATGCTAGATATTGTGAGCCTTTATTGAATGTAATGATGATAAACTGGTAATACGGATTTTTCTACTAACTAAAAATTTGGGACTTAATACAGAGATTTTGGGAATTTATTTTATTTATATGCTATTGTGCTTCTGTTGATAAATCATAAAGCTTCGGGGGTGGATACCTTGTTTTGGTTATGCAAGATAAATTGATTACATTTATGTGTCACAATATTATGGTACACACTTGTTGTGTTTCTCCTCTCATGATCAGGTTGTGCATTTACTCGATTTCAGACATTACGACTCACCAGAGTGTTCCCAACTGTTCTGAACAACCATACTATTAGTTATGGCCCCTGTCAGTTCCCCACTCTGGGGTTTGTGGTTGATAGGGTGAGCACATGATTTTGTTTTGTTGTATAGAATTTTATGACTTGCATAATTGGAGTGCTTATATAATGAGCATACCTTATGTCTGCAATATTTTATAAGGTGTGTAACATACACAGACACGTGCACACATATGCACGTACACACACACACACACACACACACATACATACATACATACATACATACACACACACTCACACTACACTCACACACTCACACACACACACACACACACACACACACACACACACACACACACACACACACACACACACACACACACACACACACACACACACATTCACACACTCACACACTCACACACACACACACACACACACACACACACACACACACACACGCACACGCACACGCACACACGCACACACACACACGCACACACACGCACACACACACACACACACAATTCAACAGCATTCTTTTCACTGTAGTATAAACAAGTGCAGTCATTTATTCCAGAGACATTTTATAAAATTAAAAGTGAGATTAGTTAATTTAGTTTGCATACTCCATGCAGCAGCCATGTTTATCTCTAACAGTAACTCATACCACTGATGAAGCCAGTTGTGAATTTCACTGGAAGAGGTAAATGACAGTTCAGTTGACAAGTATAGAGCGATATTGTCGTAATGTCAGGACTAGCTAAGGGTTTCACCAGATGAATAAACTAGAATGGCAAATTGTCTCTTTGCCACTGACCAGCCTTTTACACTTCAAGAAAAGTAGCACAATGCTGAGTGCTGCTCTACCGCTGTTTAGGAAAAATACAGCTACCTGGAGAAATTGACAGACATATCATCGGAGGCATAGGCCATTCAGGGCTCCTTAGGATGCGAAGCAGTGCCCGACTTACCCTAAACTCTTAAAAAATCAATGTAATTTATAGTACTCTAATCATGACCCTATATCATTCTTTATTTGCTCCACCCCCTAGTAACATTTCTGGATGTCATTCACAACTGGGGTGCTGTAGAATTATGAATGGGTAGAAAATACACTCCTGCTTAGTGACAGTATAGACTAGGTTCCCATACCTTTCGGCCTCCTACGTATTTCTGTAGTTTAGCAATTGTGATATTAGGGAGAGGCTGATTGGTGTCAAGCGCCTACCGAGTGCATGTATCAGTAGATGATAACCTCATGTGCATTTTATTACAGGGTGCGACTATTTCACCACACTGCCTGCCTCGTGCTTTATCAGATTTGTATGGAGGTGTGTTTCTTTGTTGACGATGAAACCAATTACATGTACCATCACAAGTTAAATCTGTAACTCTTCATACTGCATACAAAGATAGGCTGTAACATGCTGCCTGTATCATTATCCCATACAGGACTCCATTGCTAAGGTGATCAGTATCCGGAGGAAGAGCAAATCAAAATGGAGGCCCGTTGCCCTTGACACTGTGGTGAGTGTGACGATCGATGAGCTATTGTATATATCTGTCAGTTTATGTGATCATGACTACAAAATACTACAAATCAATTGAATTGTGTAGGAGCTAGAGAAATCGGTATCACGAAAGTTAAAAATCAATGCCAAGGAGACAATGAGGATTGCAGAAAAGTTATACACTCAAGGGTAAGTCCACCACCTCATTGCCCGTGTGTTCAGTGGATACAGTAGCATACATGTTATTCAGAGTATGAACTGACCAGCATTATGTATATCCAATGTCTAAAATGTTTATTCACATATTTCAAACTGTCTTGTATATAGAAAGGTTTATATGAAGAGCACCTAAAGGTTAAAGTTCAATCTCTAACAAACACTCTAATTGAACATACACTTTCTAAATATCTGGAGTACATTGATGATTGGGAGCTGTGAAATATACATACTCCAACTTATGTAGCTACTTGAAGGTGGTCCATGGCTTTTTAATGCATATTTAGTTGAAAAGGGAATACAACTTCAGTCAATAATATTATTTTTCTTGCTTTGCGACATGCCTTACTATGTACCCAGATGGGTGTAATTTTAGCTGATGGGACAACCAACATTTTGAATTTATATAATGTGTAATAATTTATTGAAGTGAGTGGTGCTTTCTGTTCTGTGTTCTTGGTTGCTGCAGGTACATCAGCTATCCCAGGACTGAGACGAACATGTTCCCTGACTCATTTGACCTTCGGAGTGTGGTGGAGGCACAAACAGTTGACTCTGCTTGGGGAGGTATGCATACACAGGCACACGCATTACACATACCGGTACACATACACACACACACACACACACACACACACACACACACACACACACACACACAACACATACACACACACACACACACACACACACACACACACTATTTAATGTCATCCCATACAATATGTTATGGTGTCATATCCTATGATCTTTGTAGAAGCTATGCTTTACCTTTTAACAGGATTTGCATCACAAGTGCTGTCCAATGGACCTAATCCTCGCCAGGGCCATAAAACCGACAATGCTCATCCTCCCATTCATCCAGTGAAGCATGCCACAAATCTTGAGGTAATCACCTTTACTCTCTTGTTTACTCACCAAACCAGGACTCCATTTAGGGGAGCATTTGTCTCTCCTAGGCTAGCTCTTACCCCCTAATAGTTTAAAAGTCCCCTTCAGTACTCCCTAAAATATTGAAAAATTAATCAGCTCCACCTTGCAATATGTTATGATTCAGCCCTGTATATTGTATCAATGCACCACCTTATTAGAACCGTCACTAACCTAGTCATAAAAGGCTTAAGTTTCTGTTGCCGTTTTATTGCAGGGAAATGAGAAGAGGATATATGAGTTTATTGTGAGACATTTCCTTGCCTGCTGTTCACAGGTATGCACACTCTTGAATAGTAAATTGTAGCTTCCTTTTTATATCACTATACAAATGAGAAATACTATATATACATTTTAAATAGCATGTCACTTGTTTTCTTATTACATTAACAGGATGCACAAGGAGAGGAGACCACAGTTGAGATAGATATTGCCAATGAGAGGGTAAGGCTTATGTGGTATATATCTTACTGGATATGTAAGATTAGTCCATCAGAGCTGCTTATACTCATGATACATGATAAACTGTAAATTGACTTTTTCATAGTCAAAATAATGAGATAAAATTTTGTATATACTTTAGAATATTCAACTGAAATTTTTGTTAACTGCTCTAATAGAACGCACTACAAATTTAGAATTAGATGAGAGGCAGCTCTGTACTTATTAGAAATCATAGTAAGCTGATTTTGAATTCTGGGGGTTATTTAAGTCACTACCCTCAACACTTAATAAGATAAGATAAAATGTCACAAGTCAGTTATTGGACATATCCACCATTTGTGTATAACTGTAGTTACTGTATATAATGCTCCTGATATGATTTTATTTTTACTTACTTGGCTGACCAGTCATATCTTGTTCTTGGATTTTTAGTTTACAACACAAGGATTGGTAATTCTTGCTCGCAACTACCTAGATGTGTATCCGTATGAAGTCTGGAATGCGAAGGTGGATTAACACACTTCTTAGATCTCCATACTTCATGTGTGTTCTACTTCTACAGACCATCCCACAATATCGAGAAGGAGAGACCTTCCGACCAACAGCTATTGAGGTGATCAAACATCCTATTAGCAGGAAAAATTGGCAGTGTTTTAATTTGGAAATCTGGGTATTTGGTTGGTGGAGGTCTAAAGTCTGAGCCAGTGATTCATGTACAAACCTGAGTGGTTGGCGAAATTAAAAATCCGCTAAATTAAATTCCATACCAATTTTCCTCACCATACAGTAGTACATTGGTTCTTTATATGATGTGTATGTAGATGGTTCAAGGGGAGACAACTCCACCTCCTTTGCTGCAAGAGGCCGATCTCATCGCTCTGATGGAGAAACATGGAATAGGTAATCATTAACATACTGTACAACGGAAACTTTGATGAAGGGAACTTGGACGAATTTGACGAATTAGAGTTACCAAAGTTTAACCAGTGCCTTTATAATGTTAAGCAAGAGAGTAATGTCAAGCAATTCGTCAAAGTTTATTTCGTCAAAGCTGTTGAAGTCAGAGTTTCCTTTCATCAAGTTTCCCATTGTATGGTAATGTTCTGTACAAAGGGACTGTCTTTCAACTTTCCAATTTAAATACATGATTACAACAAATTCTATTCATTAAGTGGAGTGAATGCCCATTCTAGTCAGATCTGTAATTGAGTAATTATGTTCAAAATTCTTATTTCCTTAAACCTGTCACTTTTGTTTGCTCCAATATCTAACTGTTCTATTAGGATAACACATTTGACTGTTCTATTAGAGTTTATCTGTCTGCTTTGGTAAGGCCCAGTTTTCTTGCAGATTTTCACACAGCATAACTAATCAATGATGAAGTTGGACCAGGTTAGGCACTGGAAAGGATTGGTTGGGCCCGTGTGCTACCAGTACCCAGTTTTAGCTATGTACGTCACTGCACCTTGGATTTAGGGTGCCACTTAGCTAAACTAGGATATGTCATTGTGCATATTATGATTTCCACCATCACAGCAAAAATTTTGTCATCACTGTTTGACCCCCTCACAAAACTTTTGGATGAGACAGTGTTAATTCTATGTACAGTGGAGCCTGTGTAATATGGACACCTTGGGACCACCCAAAAGTGTCCTGATTATCAAGGTGTCCTGATTTTCCAGATCAGCTTGTGTACTAAAGGACTACTTTGGGACCTCAACTAAGTGTGTGGATTATGCAGGTCCTCATTTTCAAGTGTCCCCATTAGCAGGTTCCACTGTATATTATGAAATTTGCTAATACTAGGTTCTTATATAGGTGTTATATGTGAAGAGATGGTTACCAAATTGTTTACGGTCAAACTGTTTGCTGTATCATTCTGTGTAGGGACTGACGCGACACATGCTGAGCACATTGAGACAATTAAACAACGTCAGTATGTGGGTGTTAACCCAGATGGATCATTTGTACCAGGAGAACTGGGCATGGGATTGGTAGAAGGTAGGGGAAGACCACAGTGATATCCTCATACATGTACATTAGGTTTGTAAATCATTTTTATGGTCAACTGCATGCTAGCTGACCACGCAGTGCTGCTGTACTATTATAGTTGCATTGATTTGTAGGACTTTATTTTTCATATTAAGTTTAGCATTGTTGATCGGTATATATTTAGGTTATGATGCTATGGGTTATGAACTGTCAAAGCCTAACTTGAGAGCAGAAATGGAGGCAGATTTAGTGAGGTATTGTTAACTCATATTTTCACCAGTGTGATTATGTCCTTGCATGCTATAGAATTTGTAGGGGAGAAAAGAGAGCAGAAGGTGTGCATGTGTGTGTGTGTGTGCGTGTGTGTGTGCGTGCGTGCGTGCGTGTGTGTGTGTATGTGTGTGTGTGTGTGTGTGTGTGTGTGTGTGTGTGTGTGTGTGTGTGTGTGTGTGTGTGTGTGTGTATGTGTGTGTGTGTGTGTGTGTGTGTGTGTGTGTGTGTGTGTGTGTGTGTGTGTGTGTGTGTGCACACATCCGCATGTATATGTGTGTGACACTTTGTGCCTGCACATGTGTATGCATGTATGTGCATGCGTCTGTGTACGCTGGTCTCTAGTGCATGTAGAATGTGTACGCCTTCACAGATGTACTAAGAAATACGATTCACAAATATCAAGATGTATTCAACCAGGCTGCTTCACAGGTAGCTTAGACCTATTGGACTGAAACATTGTACACACGCACATACACTATTATAATTTACTCCTTTCCAGGCGCACAAACTAGATGAGGCATTGTCTAAATACTTTGGTTCCCCACAAACGTTTGGATCATCATCAGGAGGTAGTGATGATGTCATAATTACATCATTATAATGGCATCATAATTAGATGAGGGATATTTCAGTGAACCAGTCAGAAAATGTCCGATATGCAAAAGCAGTGACATGGCTATCAAAAAGAAACGAGATGGCTGGTATGAATGTAAAATAGTGATACTTAAACTTTCTTTTCTTTTTCATCTTAGCTATGTACTAACTTGCTTGGCATTCCCTAACTGCAAGGCAGCCCAGTTCTTTCCACCGTCAGTACTGAATCTCACTTTAGATCATTCAACTTGTGATCAGGTAATGTGTTGCCTATTCTCCATGGGTTCTGCCCACACCGGGTTAGCAGTGGTACAAAACAACCAGCACTCTTAAGCACTTGCAATTTCCAACCACTACAATTGTTATAAAAATACTAACAGTATATGTTAACTTTAGACCACACCACTCTGCAATTCCAAGGCAGGACCCTGTATTTGTACAGTATTTTGTGCATAATTGTTAGTCTCCTTATAGTGCCAGCCTCCACCTGTAAAGAGGTTGAAACTCAAACTGAAAAGAGGATCAGTGCCACCCTTCATGGGTGAAGAGTAAGTTACATTGTGTCTGTTCTTGAAGTGGAAGAGAAATATACACATGATGCTGAATACACACATACACATGTGATACATACTATAATATGAATAGGTATATTTTGTGTGCATAAGCTCGGTTTTCTCATGCTGGGTCACATCTATCCATACATTTTCCAGTCTTATTTTGAACTCCGTGTGTGTGTTTGATAGATACATAGGCTGTTCTGGATGTGACGTTGACCTGAAAGAAGTGCTATCCTTGAGGGAATGGTTACCACCAGGTCACACTACTGTACACTCTACAACAGCAGCAGCCAGCACTGTAGGAAGGCCCACTGCAGCAAGTAGAGCCCCACCCACTGCAGCAAGTAGAGCCCCACCCACTGCAGCACCAGGCATGTAACATGTGATTGGATTTTGTTAAGCTTTACTGTGATGCCATAGGACCCAGTAGAGGTCGCGGTGGAGCCACCAGCAGGAAGAGAAAGAATCCATATGACAATGATAATGATAGTGGATATGCGGTGTCAAGTTTTAATGGCACCAGTGGTAGTTTAGTTTCATCTCAACCACAGAATAGTAGAAGTTACAGTACTAGTTATGGTAGTCAGTCTGTTCGTGGTGGTCGACCACCATCATCATCCCTCTCCAGTGGATATGGAAGTGGGTTCACCTCATCGGCATCCTTCCCTACCACCAGCAGGTAGAATTAATAGAGATGTAGTCATACAATAAGTCTGTCTATAGCACAAGTTTGTATATACGTACAATTTTTATGCCTTATGTTGTGTGATAATGATTGTGTGTAGTATGGATGTTACTGGTGACAATTGTGTGGTGTGTTCCTGTGGCACACCAGCTGTTTTGCTTACTGTCAAGAACCCAGCTAGTAGCAACCTCGGTAAACATTGGATGTGCCTTGAGATCCTTGGGGCTTACTTCTTTGTTAGGGCGTCAATTTTACAAGTGCTCTAAGAGAGATGGCGGTTGCGATTTCTTTTTGTGGGCAGGTTCACCATCAAATGGTAGTGCTACAAGTAATACTACGATGTCGTCATCATCCCATCATAGTGGAGACAGTTCGCAAAGCTACAGCAGGCTAGAAATACTTTATTCTGTGTATCATGTGATGTTGTGTGATCCATAGGAGTACTGCAACCGGTTATGCAGCAGAACCAAACTGCAGATGTGGATCAAAGGCAGTAAAGTATGAAAAGCAAAAGCACACACAAGCCATTCTTGCTATGTTACTGTATAGCCGGAAATTTTCAAATGTTAAGTCTCAAAAATCAGCTTTGCCTATACATTTCAAAGAGAAAAATGACACTATTCAGTGATTCAGACTGAAAGCACCTGAAAATTTTATCCTTGAAAGTTGCCTGGCTTTTTGAAATTTTCAAAAATTACGTAGCTGCTTCCATCAAAATTTCTGGCTATACGGGGCATAATCTTTTGTACAATGGTCTCCTGTTATTTTAGGAGAATGGTCCAGAAGGATGGTCCCAATAAGGGGAAACAGTTCTATACTTGTTCCAAACCTCGGGAAAACCAGTGTGGATTTTTCCAGTGGATTGAAGATAGTGACAGCAACGATACCGCCACTAATATATATCCTCATCACACCGGGGGAGGTCTGGGTTACCTACCTCCAATAAAAAAGGCACGAAACACCGGCAGCAATACGAAGTCAACGTCCACCACAGGGACTACCGGAAAGCGAAAGTGCAGTGTCTGCCGGCAAGAAGGTGAGAATATACGTACCACTGTGCAGTGATTGTTAGTGAAACTTTATTCGTACTTTTTGACTAACAGGTCATACCAAAAGGAATTGTCCTCAGCTGAAACCTCTATGAGACCAAATGGAGTACAGGACAATTCTGTAAGCAGCATTGCACCATAACATTTCTGAAACTTTGTACATACATAATTACATCAATACTTTCATGATAATTTATACCAACTTCAGCTAAAACACTCGAAATGATTATAAAGCACATACATACGTAGCTATAGGGATTGTATATACAAGCAAGCAAAATACAATTAGATGGTAGGTAACATACTACACATGCATACACTTTATTACGTAGTTACATAAACCTACAAAAAGTAGTTTAATACTGACTACTGCTCATCAGTGTTGTTAACAACTGGATCACATGTTGCATATGATGGATTGATGGCAACAGTGGGTGCTTTAGGTACAGTGTAATAAGGAGTGTTTTGCTCCGCCGAATTCGTATCTGCAACGACCTCATATTCTGGAATACGGCTGTTACCATCCAACGGCGGTTGTGTGAGGTAGTCATATTCCCGGTTATCTGCAACTTTGCTATAAACTTGTACATCGTCTCCACCTGATACCGTTGGTGAATCTCCATCAGGTGCGCCAACCTCAGAATACTGACTTACAATTCCAGTACTGTAATAGCTAGCACACATGAAGAATATAATTGACTCTAAATTTATTGCTAAAAGTGAGCTGGGTATATACGTAGCTACATACATACACATAGCATACATAATAGGTCAGTATATATACCTATTTATATAGGGGCTAGTTGTGTCCAAAAAGCTAAGGGGTTGAATTAGGCTAGTTGTAAGTCCAAATTGGGCTTTGCATTCTTCTCTGCTCCAATACTTTCATGCAGTTGCTATGTATACATAGCTATATATTAATAGCTATTACTTCATTTCTGGCATCAAGGGCTAAAAAACTTTTTAGCTTATATTACTTATAGCAAGCTAAAATTGTTCAATTTGAACAAAACTTACTTTGTGGGTTGCTTAGCTGAATCTTGTAATCGTGATCTGTATTTAAAAAGATCAAAAGCATAAACATGTAGGTATATAAAGCAGATAGCTAGCTATATAGTTGCATCCAATTCTTCAAAACTACACACAAGAAACATAGCTAAACTACTATATGTGACCAGCTCTGCGAAAACCCTCCATGTTCTGCATACAAAATTTGACCCATTTTTAGAACTTTAAAATCTCATAACTCTCTAATGGTTTCTTCTAATGTTGTAGAAATTTGCTTATTTGTTGACAAATTATCCAGCTACATTTTAATACAAAGCATTTAAAAATTGATGCAACCATCAGGATTTTACACCTATTTTTGTGAAATACGCAAACATGGAGGGTTTTTGCAGAGCCGGTCACATATAATATATTATACTGCATTGAACCATTAACTAACAATATAACTAGCACTAACTGATATAAATCATTTTCTACTATACAGCTGGTTGTGTGTGTATTTATTGAAGTTACAATGTCTTCTTTTCTTCTCTTCATTATTTTGACAATCACAATAACATTAATGCATACGATCACTATTAACGCAATAACCACTAATACAGTTGGTACCACAATAGCTACAATGTTACAATTATCATCACTATCACTGGCCATTGACACTTCGTTTTGTTGGACCATTGCAGATGGAGTCACTTTTACAGTACTAGTAGTTGTAACTACAACAAATGATGTTGACCGAACTATAATAACTGATGTAAAAGATGTAGACAATGTTAATGATTCAGAAGATGCTGGTGTAGGCTTGGGTCTATTACATGTTCCTGTATTATCAACTAACATGGATGATGTGGATGACATGGTTCCATCTTCGGTGTGATCAATGACTACACAATTATTTAGAACAACAATATAGCTACAACACTAACTATTAAGTTACTATATTTCTTGTACAACATCATTGAGTACAAGTAGGGATTGACATGAAAATGTACGGCTTCCAAAAATATGAGCCTTGAAAATAATTCAAAAACTTTACTTCAACTCTATTGGTAACTCAGACAATTTAGCCAAGTGGTACTAACTTGGGGTGTCTCTATAGATCTATTCACTGGACTGAACTACTGGACTGAGTTTTATGTGTTTTAAACAAAATTTGCTTGATGTATAAGGAACACATTCTATAGTACTACTTTGGCAAGTATAACAATCAGCAATTATACAACATGTAGGGATTAAATTGTGTAGATGTGCTAGAGAGTGTGTTCCAGCTGCAGTTGTGATCAAGAATTAGCTATATGTATACTTATATACTTACCATCACCGGATTGGCATCCAGTTAGCTCTACAGAAAAACAAACTTGAATTAGATTATTAGTAGGAAACAGCAAAAGCTCCAAGACAGTTGTGTTAATAGGTAGCCATAATGGTATCACCACACGAGTGTTAAAAACTAATCTGAAAATCTGCATGAATATATATAAATGAATATAATTAGCTATATGATGTATATATGTACTTGCTGGCACTTGGCCAATCAAGAATAGCAATTAATGTAATGATTATATGTGACCATAAACCAAGCTAAACCAATTATAAAGAATATTTATATAGCTATAGCAAGTACTGTAGCTATATAGCTATGGGTATAGCTAGGTATACGTAGTTATGTGAATTAAGTACATGCATTATGCAATAATTTACTTTATTTCATCCTTATAGACTGGCTACAGACCTTTAGCCATGCACCCTTTTGTTATTCAGTGCAAAAAGTGGCCAAGTGACTATGATTTTAATCACATAGCTCTAAAACAGCCAGCCCAAAATTCACAATGCAGGAAGCCAATGCATTAAGTACAATAAACTATGACACATAATAACTTAAGCAGCAAATGCACTGGATATTTATATAATTGATTTGCCTTAAAACGGGTTATTTTCCCTCGGTGCAAATTTTCCCGAATGGTGAACCTTGGCTCTAGCAGAAATTTTCCCTGATTTAGAAATTCACTCGAAAATTCACGAGCCTTATCAACATTTAGCAAAGATTTATGGGAATTTAGCAGTCTGTGTCACACAATTGTCACGAGCGCGTGGTCTCATGTGCACGATGAGTACATTGAGTAGTTGGTTCACTGCATCATAGATATTGTAAGTGTATATAATATCTATGACTGCATGTTGAGTCTTCAATTCATGGCAGTACCTATACAGAATTGTTATAATGAATAGATGAATGTGTTATTCTCACGTGCACCCATTTCGCGGAGGTGCTTATAGCTAGATTAGAGATTATAAGCACTGTTCAAGTCATACTTCAGTTTTAGATGGACCAAAGGATCTGACCTTAGAAAAATATCTTAAGGCAAGGCTTGCATTCCACTTGTCAACGCTCGCGCCAACGTACAGCACCATAGATAGCTATGGCAACACTAAACCCACGATCAAATTTTATAAACAGCCCAGCATAAATTTTCCTGAGTCACGAGCCCATTTGGAAAATTCGGGAAAATTTGCACCTAGGGAAAATAACCCGCTATATGGTATATAGAAACAAAGTAACTGGTTACAGGCTGAATGAGTATAGCTAGCTGCTCTAGAAGAATTTCTTGATCCTATCCTTGTAGAATGTATCAATTCTAAACATGCTGCTAAGACACTTGAAAATGAGGACACCTGCATAATCCACACACTTAGTTAAGGTCCTAAAGTAGCCCTTTAGTACAAAAGCTGATCTGGAAAACCAGGACACTTTGATAATCAGGACACTTTTGGGTGGTCCCAAGGTGTCCATGTTCCACTGTAAATACAAGCAATGCAGAAGGAACAAGATTTGCGAGCATGCCTCAAATTGAAATGCAGTAGCTATACTTGTTTGGAATGGCCGGGTGTCATCACTGTTTATACGTAGGTTGGCTATATGATTAGCAGGCAATCACACATATTTTGTGCATTTCATGCAATTCAAGAATAATTGTACCAGCAACAGTCAATTACTCTGTTACTGATGATGACGCTGTGCTATACTGGTTGTACTATTTTCTATATAATGCACCACACATGCGCAGACACTCAGATTAACACACTGTAACTTTGGTGTGCATCAATTGTTGTGATTCATTATAATCATTATAATCCTTGTGGACCTATTGCGTTACCATATATTGGCGACGAGGAAGTGTTTCAACTCTACGCGATAGCTATTTCCTTTGGTAAACTGGAAGAGTTTGACACTGCCAATGGTGATGACTGGGTGCAGTACATTGAACACATGGAACATTATTTTTTGGCAAACGATATTACAGATGCAGCAAAGCAATGTTTAATCCTCATTAGTTCTATGGGACAAAAAGCTTACAGGATTCTCAGGAACCTGGTTGCTCTCAATAAACCAACCGGTCAGTTTTAAGAACTTGGTACAGACGATGACCAGCCATTTTTGTCCTCCGCCATCTGAAATCGTACAAAGATTTCGATTCAATTCGCAAGTAAGGGAACATGGTGAAACGATTGCAGCTTATGTGGCCGAGCTAAGAGCCCTATCCAAGTATTGCAATTTTGGAGACACGCTGGCGTTGATGTTGCGCAACAGGCTAGTATGCAGTGTCAACAAACCACAAATCCAAAAGCACTTACTAGCTGAAGAGAGGTTAACCTTCAAGAAAGAACTAGAGATTTCCTTAGCACTCGAAGCAGCCACGAAGGACACTAAGCAACTTCAAACAGCGGTATCAGCCAGCTCAGTTCTAGTACACAAAGTGAAAGAAACTGAGGGACTTTCACCTAATATAAAATGTTACCGTTGTGGGAAGCCAAATCATAAGGCTCCAGAATGCTGTTTCAAGGACTCAGTTTGTACTAAATGTAACAAAAAAGGGCATTTAGCAAAAGTTTGCCGCAGCAGCACACCACAAAATACATCTGGTCATTCCTCACAGTCAAGGTCCAAACCAGTGAAGAAGAGGTTAACAATGAAGATCAGCAACACCCAGCTGTTCTATAGCTCTTAGTTTTATACAATAGCTAGTTAATATGGTCACCATGCATGCAATTGCATTGTGACATTATTGACACAATATGAATAGAATAAAAAGGAATAATAGATGATGATATTAAGAATAATGGGTAAAACATTTGGGAAGTTTGGGAAAGAATAGCTAATGGGTTACATTTTGAGCATAATAGGTGCAATACTGCTTGTACAAGCCAATCACATCACTATACATTACATGATTACATAACTATAATAGCATTTCCTACTTGATTCATTTGTTTGTTTGGCACGTCTATCGTGCTGAGATTTCTACTGGTGGCAACTCTTCTTTCCAGTCAGGTTTTATCCCAGTGGTGAACCATTTAGATCATTCCCCAGTCAGAGCAATTGGAATTAAGCATTGTATATATGTAGCTATGTATGTGATTGCAAATTTAAAAGTTTAAAGTGCCAGTGCAGTACTACAAGCCCATTTGATGCTGATATATATAGACAAGATGGTAAAGAGTTGTAACACTTGTGCAGTGTTTGGTGCAGATCCAGTTTTATATCCCTGGGAATTGCCTACATAGCCTTATCAACACATATTTCAAGTGGATGGAAGTATACATTACAAGTAGCTGCACTATTGCAACTATACCATAGACCAGCTACAGCTCTCATTTTCAAGTGTAAGCTTTCTCATCCTAGTTACCAGAAATGCATGTAGTAATCTCGATAGCCAACTTACATGAGGCACGCACAAGAATCACACTATACCGTACGTGGGAAATTTTGGAGTGGGAAAAAATTGGTGAATTTGGCGAATAGAAGGCCATTCGCCAATTTTTTATCCACCAATGTTTCTTTTTAGGATCAGTTTTAGCTATACATGTGGCTCATTCACCAATATTTTACCCTCCAATTGATTCAGATCAGCACATTCGCCAATGTTTTACCTCACCAAAATTTTCCCACGTACGGTAGTTAACTGTACAGTGCATGCATACAAACTAATGTGTATCTGAAGAAACTGAATACTGGTTCCCTCAGTCATGAGTCAAAAGTTTCTTGTTCAAGTATTGTTGAACTATGCCACAGACTAGTAGTGCGCTTCCCCAGCTCAATTGATGATGGGATGTCAGTTGTGTTCTCATTTTGGACTTACTCCTATTGCTGACAAAGCAGAGGAGATTTATGGGGGTCAAGTGATGCCCCTTCAGAAAACTTTCAGTATAAGCAGCAAAAGTTCAAAAACAAAAAACGGTAAATGACTGTTGTAAAACTGCTTAAAAGCTGTTTGACCTTTAGATCTGACTTTTACAATACTCAGACTCCACTATGCAATCAATTTTGTGGGTTAAAATACAAAAATTTATATAACTTTACGTACATTCTGATAGAGCTATATATAGTTACATCCTTTGTCATGTATATGACCATCAATATTTGGCCCCCCTTTGGATCCGCCCCTGTGACAAGGTACAACACAATCAGAGTCTGCAAAACAGACACACGATTTCCATGCTAGAGACCGACAGCTACAGATACATGATTTGATTTTAGCAAAGAACAATGGGCAAGGACCACCTTGGATGCTTGGCAAGATACTGAAACAGTCAGGTATGGTGACTTTTCTAGTTGAAATGACTGATGGAACAACAATTCGTCGTCATCTTGATTAACTGAAGCTCAAATAACTAAGTACAGTCTAAAAGTGAACCTTCCACAAGCTCTGATGTTTTCATTCCTGATAACATTCCACCATCTGAAATTGCTACCCTCCCTCACATTTTCCTCCAGAACTAGGAGGGGAGGATGTTGTATATTAATATTATGTATCTGGGTGATTATGTATCTGGGTTGAAACTAGGTCACAATCATGGTGACCCAATAATCCGTTGACCCATTGGCTTAGACATAGATCATAATGATATATCCTCCAGAACCTTCAGGGTTAGTATAGTGTCTGGAGGATATACAATCTACGGATTCGAGACTAGCATTGATAAATCAATCAATACTCTCTAATAGAACAGTCACCAGTATTATTATTGACCGTTATATTAGATAACAGGGTCAATTGGGCCAGTTTGACCTGTTGATCCAAATGACCCAGAAAAAGTGACAGATATGCAACCCTGTTATGTAGCTATGTACGTATGTGATTGTAATCATGCACTTACACATTATAATTAGTTCGTACACATGAGCTGTACAGTTTATTATATGGTGGTTCTTGTGTGCGCCTTGTGTAGGCTCTTGAGATAACTACATTAAGTAGTCTGTTTCTTGTGTACTACAATTTGAATTTCACAGTTGGCTAGATTCATGTGAATATGATGTGTTTACACCATACAGGTTAATTAGGTGGCTGGAACTGTCAACACAAGAGGGTTGTCTGTTGTAGGGAAATAGGGTCATTGTACCTCCTATATGCCAAATCATAGTTGATGTAGTACCATTTCAATTAGAAATCATTAGCTAATTAGTGAAGCTCAATACTATGTGATTATCTCATGCTTGATCATTGTTCCTTGGCAGAAAGTAATCGTGACATGATTGGCTTGTACAAACAGGTTATTCGCATTCATCAGCTGTTATAACATACGTATTAGCAACAAAGATCCTTTCATTGGACAACCTGGCACATTTGATGTGTCAAAGGAATCATGGACTCATTTCGTTTGGGTTTGTTGGAGCTACAAAACTACGTAACAGTTTGTATTTTGAAGGTCAATGATAAAATCCCCAAAGTCAATATTCCAAGCGTGCGACTTATTTCTTTCAGGCAAATGGAAATACTGATCAGAGTAAGCAAGGGCAAAGCTATTGAGGATTATTATCGACCCTTCTGGTTACTGTGGGACAGTGTTAACTTAAAACATTAAATAGATCAGTAATTATAAACTTACATTCATTCCTATTGTATTTTGATAAAGTGTTTGATTCGTACGCGTATTGAAGAAAATGTTCATATCAACTGAATTGCTTCTAGCTCGTAGTTGTGTCAGATAAAGTGACTCATTAAAACTTAGCATGACTATCTGAGTTCCAAAAGATGAGGAACACAAGAGGTTCGATAAACCCTGAGTAAAAGGAGATTCTGGATAAAATGATGATGGTAGAGTCCTGACAGTCCGACATTCTACAGTGAAATGAACACTACGAATCTATGTAGTTGAACTTCTATAGCCTTACCTTTAATAGTACACCCGTATAATGCCATTCTAAGACAAGCTGAAGCACCGACCCATTGTACTGGGATAATACGTACAAATCTGGTAACCACTGGATTAGTAAAGTTACTGGGTTCCATATTTACATTGCAAGTTCTATTTCCACTAAATACCTTAATCAAAAAACATAATAATATACGATTATTATAAATGGATATTGCCTTACAGACTCATTGGTGAATTGCCCACTTATACATTGAAAATCTCTATTAGATTTTGCATATTCCACACTGTAGTGTGTTACATAGCTTCCACCTGCTCTTAAAATAGCAACTGCTTCTAGTGTAACTTCAGCACCAAAGTCAATTTCAATAACTTGTCTTTCTTCACTGCTACATGCAAGATCATCAGAGCACCAGCCAATTCCAGATGTTGTTGCTTCACTTGGTAAATGAGGTGGAATAAAAGAAGTAGCGTTTATATAGTTCCCTAATCTTGAAGATATTAGCAATCTCTCTAGTAATTCAACTCTGTTTATGCATGGCGAGACTACATAGAGAGAAAATATAATTAATTACGTGGCTATATACATGCATGTAGCTACGTAGCTAGAGCTATACGTAATACATACTGATATAGTTCCATTAACTTCCATATAGCAATAATTAATGCGGATTGCTATGGTTTGTCTCTATTTTACCATTAATGCAAGTTTGCATACATTCACCTTTCCATATATAAACTCCATAAATGTTATGGTATACTGCTGACTTTGACTGACTGAACCTTTATTAACATTGCAGCTATCTATTTGTTGGCTGGACGTTTTTACTTACATAACATTTGATTTGGACTTTAATTGTGGTTGCAGATTTCAGTACACCACACCAACTTTTACGTCTGCATACAAATCATGCACAGTTGAATCAGACTGTTTATACTGATACATAAACATGTAGCTCGGTATAGCTAGCTATCAAGGTTCCTGGCTATAGCTATACCTGGTCGGTGGTTTAAACTGTCAATTCCAAAATAACACTGCTAATTAAGGAAATAGCTATTGCAGCTATTAAAACAGTTTCCTCCCACACTTGCATCATGATGTCATACATGCCGCATATGTCAGCCATTTGTGTTAATGGAGGCATGCCGGGGCACTTTCATAGTTTTCCGGCTAGCCTACCACTCATGGGCTGCAGGACCCTTTAAGGCTTAGGATGAACTTGGGATTCAGGCCGGCATTCTCCGGCAGTATATCGTATAGTCTATACCGCGTAGTAGAGCCGCTATATATATACCGCGGTAGCTATTCTACAAAATTTATATTAGCCACATGTATATATTTTACCAGCATTTACATCAACTTCAATTAATGAAAGACTCAGACAAGAAAACACGAAAGTGACCTCCCATAACGCGAAACGCATCTCCGGCATACTTGGTTAGGTTGTCACATGGGGTCATGTGACATAAGACAAACCCCATAATATATAATTGGGTATAAATGCATGTACACAAAGATCTCATGCATGCATGCATGCAGTAAACCCTCACTGAATGCACTCGCCGCGCTCAGTGCGATTGGCCATATGACTGTGACGTCACGGTAGCTCAGTACTGTGGCACTCATGCACTCACCGGCGTACGTATATGCATGTGCATGTTCACTGAAAATATAAACAATGAGTTCCTCCATCGCTGGACTGACACCGGCATGGGCTAGGTTTTTATTAGCGATTTCAGACTTACCTAATTTGCATGTCTTTTAGAAAACAGTGAATATGATATTATTATAAAGCAAGTCACATTCACACCTTAATTGATATAAAACTACGTTCGATACCGAACTTTTAAACACTTACCCCGTAAAATTCCGAGTTGTGGTATTCGAGATACCGTAAACTAAAGTTAGAGAAAAATTTTGTCCATTGATTTTCAATAGAAATAATTTCGTACCAAATTTCCTATGACAAAAATGGCACTTTGTGTTTTTAGTGCACCATTGCAATATGATGAGATTTTTGCATGAAACCAGACTTCCAAAGGTAATCTAGGACGCTGGATTCGAATCTGCAGCCAGATTAGCTGTTTGAGATGAAGTTTTGCTGATTTTTGAATGGTCTAAACTACCAAAGGCTGCAGGTACACATTTGTAACAGTCTTAATCAGTATCTAGGTAGCCTTTGCTTTAAGAAAATCAACTCACTTGGTCATTTGGCATTTCCCAGATTTAGCATATTAGCTACTTATCTTGTATTTGGCTTAGTTATCAAGGTTGCCAACTACCTATAGTTACTCCTCATTGATTTTTAGTAGCTACCCTGATATCATGTAAAGCCTGGTGTTCCTATAGTAGATCATGTGGTGGTAACCTGCCAATTTTATCTAACACTCCAAAACTGGCCAAATCTTGGAGATATAGTGATCAGTGGCGTAGCCAGACTAAGTGTGATGGTGGGGCCACATTATAATTGCAAGTTCACAATTCCAGCCAGTTGTTTGGGTATATTTGTCAAAGATCTCGTGCATTCCGTCAGCATGATTAAATATAATTATTCACATTATTTAAACAACAGGTGCATTGTAACCTACTGTACACTATAGAAATGCATAAAGCCAGCTAGCTACTAGCTGCTGTTCCTGCAGCTCAGTCAGTGATCATATAGCTATATGCTAAGGATATTTACGTGTGCACGGTTATAGTTATTTATACACTGTGCATTAAAGATACTTTCGCCGACAAGATGCTGCTTCTTTCTTGTAATCAATAAATCTTTGAGTCTGCTGACGATTCATCACGTGTGCATCAGTTCAAATCACTGTGTGTGCTAAAGTATTTGAATCTATTTAAAAGCTCGGTGATACTCACTCAGGATTATATACAATTGTAGCAGCCTATTCTTTCATCCTCGTCTTCATCCATCTAAGGCTTGAGCCTCATGCATCCGCGCCAGTGAGCCTGCGACCAGACAGAATCATCAGAATGGCATGATTCTGGGAGAAATGGTGTACACTCCTCCGTCTCCCCGTAATAATTAACTCCAGTACTTCAATCATTTCACCTCACAATCACTTTGCCGATATTACGTACTACCCGCCATATTAAAATTAATACTATCACGTGTTTATTGCTGGATGACTAGATGCGCGCGTGTCAAAATGTTCTTTTAAAATATTTTAATGGCGCTTGTATCAGCAATCTCATGGGCCTATGGCTAGCTAAATTATAGACATTCGGCTTTTAAAAACAAATGGATTAAGGTACATATTATAATGTTCTTACTTATGAATTAGCTAGTTGTGTGCAAATTGATAGTAGTTCACGTGATAAGTTGAGATCCTGATGGTGGGGCCACAGAAGCTGATGGTGGGGCCAGTGCCCCACTGGGCCCCACTGTAGCTACGCCACTGATAGTGATGCTGGGCCATGGTCTGTATTTAGTCAAGTGGGTGTGGCCAATTTTTACATTTTTGATAGTCTGATTACATAATCTTGCTATGGAAAAGATTGTGCGTTTATATCTTTTTGATTTCAGAAGTTATACTAATTTTAATAACAGTGCCATTTTTTGTATGGGGAAACTGGTACTTAAAATTCACTACATCACCACACATTTATAGTCATAACTTGCTTATAAAGAGTGATATTAAAATACTTTTTTCATTTTAAAGTTTCTTAAACATTACTCAACAAACTTGGAATGTTAAAAATTCAAAATATGCAATTTTGTAAAATGGTCTGAAATCGCTATTTTTATATTACCATACCAGGGTAGACTATATATATAACTATATAGCTATTGCACGTATCAGTATCTTATCAATTGGTACTAGCTATACCTATACAGCTAGCTATTTATAACTACTCGGTATATAGTGTGACTGAGCATGAGATCTCCAAATAGCTATAGCTATAGCTATGTATAAATTGATGTTATATTTCCCTTGCATGCACAGAAATTTCAGCCATGTAGCTATATAATGCTAAAAATATTATATATTGTGCATGAGGTACATATAGCTATATAGCTAGCTAGCTATATATACAAGCAAGCAAATAGACATTAATTAACATATATATTATAGCTACATATATAGATATATGCATATATAACTTTAATTTGTTGTATCACTAACTACTGCTCATCAGTGTTGTTAACAACTGGATCACTTGTCGCATATGATGGATTGACAGCAACAGCGGGTGCTTTAGGTACAGAGTAATAAGGAGTGTTTTGCTCCGCCGAATTGGTATCTGGAATGACCTCATAATCTGGAGTACGGCTGTTACCATCCAATGGTGGTTGTGTGAGGTAGTCATATTCCCGGTTATCTGCAACTTTGCTATAAACTGGTACATCATCTCCACCTGACACTGTTGGTGAATCTCGATCAAGTGTGTCAATCACAGAATACTGACTTATGATTCCAGTACTGTAATAGCATATATGAAGAATGCTTAAGCTGGGTAGCTACATGTATAATTATTATAGTATGTGACCCGGCATGAGAAAACAATTTAAGGCTTGTATATGCACATGCACATGCATAAATTTGATCACATTTTTCATTTCCAACTGAAATGCTAATCATAGAAGTTTAATAAAATTTATACCATTTAGCTATGCAGATTTTCATAGTTCATGCATGCAGCTTAAAATTGAAAGGAGATATACATAGCTAGCTACTATACATGTAATATAAATAGGTGTATTGTGTGTATACATAAGCCTGGTTTTCTCATGCCAGGTCACACAGGGCAGTATAATTATTAATATATCAGAAAAAATGTGATATGTAGTATGCAGTATAGCTATACAGTATGCAAGTCAAAATTGTTGAATTTGCACAAAATTAAACTTACTCTGTGATTTGCTCAGCCGAATCTTGCGATCTGTGTATGCAAAAAATAGATAGCAGTGACTATAGTTACACGCACATGCACACACACACATGCACACGCACACACACACACACACACACACACACACACACACACACACACACACACACACACACACACACACACACAAGAAACATAATTATAAGTATAACTGACGACAAACACGCCTAAGAATTCATCACTGCAGCTGTATATATAAAATACTGCACTATACTACATACACTGATAATAGCTATAGGCGATGAGACCATTAGCTAACTATATAGCACTAACTGATATAAATCATTTTCTACTACATAGGTTGCTTTTGCTTGTTCATTTGTTGAAGTTGTAACATGTTTCCTTCTCTTCATCATTTTGACAATCACAATAACATTAATGCATATGATCACTATTAATGCGATAACCACTAATGCAGTTGGCACCACAATAGCTACAATGTTACAATTATCATCACTATCACTGGCCATTAACACTTCGTTTTGTTGGACCATTGCAGATGCAGTCACTTTTATAGTATTTGTAACTGTAACAAATGACGTTGACTGAACTATAATAACTGATATTGATTGACAGACACTGGCAGTGTTAGGTATATTACATCTTCCTATGTTATCAGCTGACATGGATAACATGGTCGCAATTTCAGTATGATCCATGACTACACAAAGCATATATAATAAACAATAATTGTATATGTAGCTAACTATATTAATGTTTGTAGTTTAGTGCAAAAGGCAATGCTGTGACAAAACAGTCATGGTTGTGTCAGTCTTTTCACTTACGTGCTTGTGCATTTATGAGCCTAGTATGGACTTTTGATATTCAGTATAGACTTATGATGATGTCACTTATTAAATAATAAACTGTTAAACTGTCATTTTCTATTGAATATTCTACTGAAATGCTAGCTAATAGAAAAAGAAGTGACTAGTCTATATGTGTGTTTCAGTTACATAAAACTGTACTGTATGCAGCAAACATTTGTTTTAGGTTTCTCTGTAAATAACAAGTAGCTAGCTAGCTAGCTGCTATATAAATAAATTACCTACTGATTCACCAATATAAAACACCTAATAATATTATGCTAGTGTTATGTATATAGTTATTAATTTAGAATACAGAAATTGCATGTTATTTAGCAATGAATTGTTTTTATAACATCACATACGTAGCTATAGACAAGCTAGCTATAGCTGCTAGTTTTACACCAGTATAAGAAGACAGTGGTCATTTTCAGTATAAGCATTACACTGATAGCTAGCTATGAATTGTAAATAACCCTGCTGTTGTTGGAAATACTCATCACAGCTTCAAAAGTTTTATGAATTAATATTCGTTCATGCTCCACAAAATGATGTAGATCTCAGAAAGCTATATCTATCTTATTGTATCAGTATCAGTGGATCATTAATAAAATTAATATATACCTTCTGAGTTAGCCATATAATTTACATATATACTTCCTACATATATCTACCCATAAATATTAGTATATACTTACCTTCACTGGATGGGCAACCAGTGAACTCAATATAAAAACAAACTTCATTTCGATTTCTAGGAGATAGCCAAAGCCCCAAGTTAGTTGTGTTAATAGGTAGCCATAATGGTATCACCACACGAGTGTTAAAAGCTAATCTAAAAGTCTGCATGAATAAATGAATATAATTATGATGTACATGCACACTTGCTGGCACTTGACCAATCAGAAACAGCATTGTAAATGATTACAAGTGACCATAAAGTACCAGCTTATTAAGATATATAAACTAAGGCTAGCAAATACATACAATATAATATAATAGTCAGTAGCTAGCTAGCTACACTGCAAAATGCGAAGTATAAAGTTCATACAAAATTACCACAATGAACATACCAAATTCAATTTTGGTATGCTCATTGTGGTAATTTTGTATGAATTTCATACTTCGCATTTTGCAGTGTATGTAGCCAGCTATATAGCTATAGGTATAGTTCTGCAATTAATAGTTGAGCTATGCATATTTTCATACTTATACGTAACTAGCCGACTGGCTATAGACCCTTATAGCCACTCTTTTTGTTATTCAGTCCAAAAGGTGGCCAAGTGATTATGACTTTAATCACATAGCTTGTAGCTATAGCTAATTCTGTCATTCAGTGGTAGCAGTGCAATTAATCCCAAAATGCACAATTTCAAATAGCCTATATAGGTCACAGGATGCCAAACCATTTAGATTAGAATAACAGGAATTAAGTGTTGTATATTATGTTATGTATATAGTTATGTGATAGCACTCATGCACTTACACATTAGTTTGTATGCATGCGCTGTACAGTTTGTTATATTATGATTCTTGTGTGTGCCTTGTGTAAGTTAATTGGCTCTCGAAATTACTACATTCCTGGCAATGAGGATGAGAGGGCAGGACCATTATCAGATACCAATTTGTGGGTGATCTAAACTTGAAAATGAGAGTTGTGCAGTGTTTGATACAGATCCCTCACTGACAGTTTTACATCCCTGGGAATGGCCTAGAAAGCCATGGTCTAGAATCCATGTTGATTATGTATCAGTATTTCCAATTGAAATGATACTTACAACTCTGATTACTGTGGGATGAGGCTTACATAATTATAGTAATTATAAACTTACATCCATTTCTATGGTATTTTGATAAGTTTGATTTATATCCAAGAAAATATTCATATCAACTGAATTGCTTCTAGCTCGTAGTTGTGTTAGATAAACTGGCTCATTAAAACTTAGTATGACTATCTGAGATTGAGAATTTAAGGCACACAATTGCATGGGATTTGATAAATCTTGAATAAAATGAAATTCTGGATAAAGCGATGTAGGTAGAGTCCTGACAGTCCGACATTCTACGGTGAAATGAATATTATAAATCTACGTATGAACTTCTATAGCCTTACCTTTAATAGTACACCCGTATAATGCCATTCTAAGACAAGCTGAAGCACCGACCCATTGTACTGGGATAACACGAACAAATCTGGCAACCACTGGATTAGTAAAGTTACTGGGGTCCATGTTTAAATTGCAAGTTCCATTTCCATCAAATACCTTAATCACACAAGCAAATATATGCATGCGTTGAATGATCATAATGCCTTACAATTTCATTGGAAATTCTGATACAGTGATAGTCTCTATCTTCTAGTCCAGCATATTCCACATTGTAATGTGTTACATAGCCTCCACCTGCTCTTAAAATAGCAATTCCATCTATTATAACTTCAGCACCAAAGTCAACTTCAATAGCCTGAGATTGACTTTCTGTGCTGCTACATGCAGCGCACCAGCCAAACCCAGATGTTCTTGCTTGACTTGGTAAGTAAGGTGAAATATAAGAAGTAGCAGTAATATAACTCTCTAATTCTGAAGATATTAGCAATCTCTCAAGTAAGTCTACTCTGTTTATGCATGGTGAGACTACATATAGAGAAACACATGCATGTAGTTATTATAATTAAAACTTATGAATTTAAAAAGGCAGTAGCTATAGGGGTTGAACTAAGTAAGGAAACAAGAGCTGCGAATACAGCTAGGCATAATAAAATCTACAAGATTTAATCCCTACTTTGGCAGAATAACACAAAGCGATACATTAAGCCAAAGTGGAGATTAAATCGCTCTTGTTTCCTTACTTTTTGTTGTGGAGGTCGATCCCTACCGGCTCCCATTTTTAAATTCATAACTTCTAACTATTCTTTTTTATTGTATGGTTTAAGCTATACAGTTCACCCACGCAACCACGTTGTTACAAAGGAAACAATAACTCCTAGCAGATGACAGAACTTCCACAGGGTTCATGCCCTTTTGACGCAAATAAAAAGGAAGATGGAAGTAAGCAGTTAAAACACCTTGGCACAGCAAAACAATCTACGTCGAAACAACAAAAATTTGAGCCAACTGAAATAAACATTTTCCTTAGAAAAATACAGAGACTATATACGCAACAGTTCAGGCAGTGGTTCTGTTCTTGTTGTCAGACAGGTGGTATGCTGGCAGACAAAATATCATTTTAAATTTTCAAAATCCTGTATAGGTACGTAACTTGACTTCTAAATGCATAACCAATAGATTAGATTTTGGAGCAACTAGCTATTATTACAAAGTTGTTTTTCCAATCCATTTTCCAGAAGCCATAGTTTTCCTTGTTGATCCCTACTATCAAGCTGGCTATAGTACTCTACCTTACTTGATGATTGAGAATAGCAATGTTAGCTCAGTATGATTTGCCTCTATTTTACCAGTAAATATAGTGGGTAAAATTGTGGCATATAATTTAACTTGGGTGAGTTCATGCATGAAGTAGGTAGCTAGCTATTGGCTGGCCGGCCCATGTTTTAGGCCCCTATCAAATTAAAAATTTGCCAACCATCCAACTTCGCCAATCCACCTGTATAACTACGTACGTATGTCAATTTACAACCACAGCCAAAAATGTTCCATGCCTTGACTATTGACTTTCAATCATCCTTTTTGGACTCACACACTTTTGGTTTCATTCTGTTGTTACAATCAAAGTTTGTATATACGGTCACCTTTCCATAAAACTACATAAATTTTACAGTATATATAGCTAGCTAGCTAGCTACCACACCTGGTCAGTATTAATTCAACTTTTGACCAACTGAATTAACCTTTACTAACACTATATCTAGGTACGTACGTACGCGTAGCTATACTAGCTGGCAGGATGTTTTTACTTATGTCAGTATAATATTTGACTTCCGTGGACTTCAATTGTGATTGCAGTAGCAGCTACACCGAACCAACTTTTACTTATGCATATACAAATCATATGACATTTTTGAATCAGACGATTTACTGATAGCTAGCTACACAGATGAAACAAACATGTAGCTATAACTATTTAGGCTATTCATCAAGTTACAGCTATATGGATAAAGTGGTTTCCTCCTACACACCATGATACCGCACCCATTTGTGCCGGTGCATTAACCGACTAAGGTATGCAAACACATTATATAGCTAGCCTATCACAAAGTACTATTCATATAGGTTGCAGGACCCCTTAAGGCTTAGGACTGACGATACTGAATGAACTTGGTATGACCCGTCACTGAGTTACACTGATCGATGAGTGATCTCAGTCGGGTCCTAGTATACTATCGAACAGCCCGCAACATTCTATAAAACTTATCATAGTAGCTAGTTAGCTACATGTATATTTACCAGCATTTACATCAACTTCAATTAATGAAAGACTTAGACAATAAAAAGCGAACTCCCATAACGCGAAACGCCTCTCCGACATACTTGTGAATAGTCACGTGGGATCATGTGACATTATAATGCTAACTGAAAAGACGTCATCACATGGGATTGTAATATTTTCAAGTGGGGTGTGTCCTTTGAATAACAAGTTGTACAAATCCCCACCTATGCCCGGGAGGGGGGAGGTGGGGCTTAACATTGATAGGTGCATAATTCCAATGCATGCATGGAGGAGTGTAGTGAATTTTTCGCTGTTTTTGAGTATTCTGATTTCAGCTAGCTATATATAGTTACTGTAAATTGATATCGCAATGCATTTTTCCGGGATGTATGAAATTCATAGCTAAAAATTAGAACTACATATATAGCTAGCTATACGTAGCTATATACCCACGCTTATAAATACACTTAGAAATACATCAAATTACATGTGTGGTTTGGAGCTGCATGCTTTCCAAAATACAGTCACATATAGCTATATATAGCTACGTATAGCTATCACTATATATGGGTATAATATATAGTTAATTTTCTGCCTTATAGCTATAGCCTATTCAAGCCTAGTATAGCCCACGTGTGCATGCATGGTGTCTATATATATATAGCCCATTTACCAGATGGAGCTAGGTAGCTATGTGGCCTATAGCTATATACCAAGACTAATAGCATAATGTACGTAGCTATATAGCTAGCTAGCTGCACATAATTTTGCTGGCATTATCATATGCATGTGCAATCCTCAAATTAAATGCTTGCATATATTATTAAAATTCAAGCCTATATATAGCTCTAGCTATAGCTATAGCTATAGCTAAATCAGGCCAAAGTGATTGACACCTTAATTGGCTAGGGATATACAATTTCTGCAGATCTGTATGACTTGAATGACTTTGCTACAATTAGTCCAAACTGATGTACTTTCTATACCTGAGCGCGTGCAGCTAAATTTTTGCCAATTAACAGTTGGCAGGGATTAAAATTTTTGTAAGTTGTCTCCTGTTCTCAGTCTCATGCCAAAATCTCATTCATTTGCTTACTTTTTGTAGCACTGAGAGATCAGCCCCCATAGCTATATACTCATATAGGTTTTCAATTATTTTAATCATCTCTTATATAGCTAGCTATATATCGAACAAAACTTCAAAAACCTTCTATGCCAGGGACTATATATGTATAGCTACGGCTACCATTATTCATTTTTGTTATATATTTTCTATATAGCTTAACATATGGGATTTAGCTACATAGCTAGCTATCAGTCATGCATGCATGGCTGATATATATACTACCACAGTAATGTTACTTAATCGGAGTGATATCAGTTTGATCCATTTTATTTTTTATATAATTATATACATGATCAAAAGTAGCAAAAATTACTTAGGTAGCCATGCAGAGTTATATGCTGATCTGTTTTCTTTGTAACTCTTTATTTACAACTATTAGCTAGCAAACTACTGAGCTATAGCTTCATATGATGGGTTAGGATTAATGTGTAGTACTTTGGATACTGGCTGTGTCTCATTTCCCTCAGGCTCAGCAGCTGTTGGAATATCAACCAGCTCATAATCTGTAGTTGGGCCATCATCTACTGACAGTGAGGGCTCTTCAGGATAATCATACTGTATGGTATCCGTAGCATTGCCGTCTTCCTCACGGATTTGTGCATAGTGTTCATCTGATGCTGTTGGCGAGTAAGGCCTTTCATTTGAACTATCAATATCATTAGTCCTATACATTATATTTAAATTTGTAATCAACAAATCAATAATTATCAAGAATTAAATGTTAGCTATAGCTATAAGCTATATGTATATATATGTTAGTTATATAGCTATTATATAGCTAGCCATAGCTACTTATAGTATAGCTATATAGCTATACACATACATACATATATAGCTATATACAGTGTACAAAGTAATAATGACAACTGGACTGGTATAGCTACATACGTAATATGCATTCCTTGTAGAGTTATGGCTATATCACAAAGCTATTATATATACACACAGGGCAAATGAACTTACGTACTTTGAAGAATTCTCCCAACTGGTGACATCTTGTGATCTAAGAATATACATAACCAATGACATACATATATTATTAGCTATAGACTCTATAGCTAGGAATGAAGCTATAGTTACTTTTACCAGTCTAGTCTCAGCTACTATATATAGCTATGTTTTCAGTTACAAAAATGTGCATGTATCTTACTAACTCATATAGATCATTTTTCACTACACATATTATCTCATCCTTTTTTGTAGTAGATAAATCTAATCCACCTGTTTTCTTCCTGTAGCGAACAGCCATGAAGATCACAATGCATATGACAACTGTTGAAGCAATGATCACTAAAACAATGGGCACAACTATGGCTGCGACATTACAGTCATCACCAGAAACTTTATTCTGTTGGAACATTGTAAAATTTGGGACAGTAGTTGAAATAGTAACCACTGGTTGACAAGAAGTACTAGGAGATATAAAACACATTGACGTGGGTGCAAATTTACACATTTCCGTTGTATCACCATCAACTGGAGTAGATGAATTAGCTGATTCTTCTACAGCATGATCAATAACTGTATAGAACACAAATTATAGTAGTGATCTTCATGTAACCACAAAGCTATATGCACATACTTAGCTAGCTAGCTACATATATATAACAACCTGTCATTGTAAACTTCTCACCAGCGTATAGCTATTGATTCAAAATTATAAACATCTGTACATCAACTTAACTGCATCACATGATTTTAATATTTGTAGCAAAGTTACCTTTGCTTCTGAAAATAAAAACTGTAACAATGCATACTTATGTTAATTTAACTGTATAGATATACAGCTACGTGCTTAACTGCAAGTTCCCTTGCATACTGTACTAGCTAAAATATTCCTAATAATTATGTTAATCCATGCATGGCATGTATATAGATAATCTATTAAATACATACATAGCTAGCTAGTTATCAACACATACGAAGCTAAGAAACTTTTTCAGTTGTCATGGCAGGCCTGGTGGAACCACTCAGATTGGTCAGGTTTTCACCCGAGCAATTTTCAAAGTTTGATTGAAACACTAAAAATTCCTTCGGTCAGTATGGCATAGTGTCGCATTGCCAGACCTTTTTCTTAGCGCATGCGGGCAATCGAGAGCACATGTTAATATAAAGGTGTGTCTAGAAATGCAAGACTAAGTGTGGGATGCTTTAGATGCATCTGCAGTTCTTTTTCCTGACCAAATCTTATGTGCTTCCACCAGCCCTGCATGGTGTAGCCATGAAAATAAGTTTCAATGAGACAGTGACATTTTATTTCTATATAGTAATTATGTCAAAAACTTATAACTAAGGCATATAGCTAGTTTACATATGGTTAAATGTGCATTTACCTTCATCATTTGGGCATCCTGATAACTCAATGGCAAGGCAAATAGGATTATTGTTTGTACTGTACACCTGAAATTCCAAGTAGGTTATTTTAACAGCCGGCCATAGTGGTATTGTTAACGTTGCAATATTGAGAGATACGCTAAACTCCTAGACACAGACAGTTTAGTTACAACATGTTTAGTTGATTGCTTATACTCACATTAACTCCATTGATATCTGAATAAAGTGTTTTGTTTGCATTAACTAAAATCCTGAAGCGAAATGAACTGCCCCTAACTCGTAATCGTGTCATATAAACTAACTCTGTAAAATTCAGTGAAATATTTTGAGGTGTGCTATCATTTGCACACCAGTGATGTGTTATATTAAAAAGTCGACTATCATTTAATGATGTTGTTAGTATCTTTAACACTTTGTCATTATTAACATTAAAATTTGGACATTCTGTAAAATAAAATACAAGTAGCTATATAGCCACAATAGGATCCTATCAACTTTACCTCTAATAGTACATCCATATATTTCCATTGTGAGGCATATTGAAATGCCTATCCACTGTATGGGAACAATGCGCACATATCTTGCAACTACTGGAAAAGTGAAATCAATATGAATTTCTTCCAAGTAGCAAACCCCATTTTCATTGAACACCTAAGCAGAAATGCAGTTAACTATGCACGTAGATAGCTATAGAGCTAGCTAGCTACATAGGTATAGCTATATACCAGTGATCCAATATAGTTTATGTATATTACTGTAGCCTAGTTGACTATACATACATATAGCGAAAAGAACCCACATAAAATGACTCTTTGTTAAATCATACATCATAATCATTATTATAAAATTTATTTCCTAAATGTACATATGTAAAGCACTGTTAGCGTACCGTGCTATTTGATGTTCTCTCAGAAGCACAATGAAATTCTCCATCTGATCCAGCATATTGCACGTAGTATTGCTTGACACAACTTCCACCAGCCCTTAAAACAGCAACTGCTTCAACTATCACTTCATCACCAAAATCAACTTCAATGTATTGACCTTCTATATTATTGCATGCTTCTAAGTCATTAGAGCACCAACCAATTCTAGGTATTCTTCCTTCGTATGGATAATAAGGCGAAACAAAAGATGTAGCATTGAAGTGTCTGTGTATTTCTGTACGAAATAACAATCTGTCGATCAATGATACTCTATTTGTACATGGTGTAACTGTAAAGAAAGTTCATGGTAGCCATAAAAACATTTGATATACGTAGCTATGTAGCTAGAAGTCATGCAGAACTGAAATGTAACATAATTGTGTTTTAAATACCGACATAAGTAGAAGTATGTAATATTATTATACAATATGATAGCTAGCTACATGCATGCATATGGCATATATATATTGTAACTATAATCCACATGCATAGCTACATACATATATATAATTTTAGTTACTGCATGCAGCGTTGTAGGTATATATATCAGTCAACCTATTCACATTGATTTTGTAACTGTAGCTATATACATGTGACATATGCTTAATGCACTGCACTTGTTTAAGATAACCTCAGTGGAGTTACACAGTCTAAAAATCCTTGTTTATAGGCCACATAAAATTAATTATTAGTTTCTCATCCACCTGTCTTCATAATTTTGATGCGGGCAGGCAGATTTTATTTTTCATTAAATTCTACTTAAAAAGTTGTATTTTATTTTTTAAGTTTTTAATATTAAATTCTACTTCCTTTTTGGTACCTTTTTATTTTTAGTTGTAGCTAATTTTTGTCTTAGTATATAATCACTTTTTTCATGCCTGAATCAAGGTTTTTTGAGGTTGCTGCTGCTGCTATTTGAAATAACAGCAGAAGCAACCTCAAAAAACCTTGATTCAGGCATGAAAAAAGTGATGCGGGTGCAGGCAGAGATGAGAAACTAATATTTATTTTGTATGGCTTTATCCATCATGCATGCTACCATATATATTAAATATTTCGCTAGCTATGATAATCATAGTAGCCATTGCATGTATATTTAACTACTAAATTAGTGCTTGTCTCATTGCTGATAATGCTGACTACACATATTAAGACAAAATTCATGACCCGGTCCACTTATACATGAATACAATTTATGATACAGTCTAGCTATATAGCTACTACTTAGCTACAACCATAATAATTTACCATTGATGGTCACCGGAGTGGATATATGAATTGCATACATAGCTAGCATCAATGCAACCCCACATGCATGCATGATTAAGTATGCTAAGCTATACATAGCCAAAGCTATACATAAAACTTGATCATGATAGACAATTAATGGTAGCTATTTATAGAACTATAGGGATATGTGAGAAGGCCCTTAGCCTGTATAGCTAGCTATATGCTGTAACATCAAGTTTAAAGAATATTGGCTGTCTTTGAAGCTTTGTAAAAGGAAAACCCCAAAACCCAAATAGCTGACTTCATAAACTCCATACACCAAATATGCATAAGGAATGCTATGAATATATACGTATACCCACGTCATTACCATATCATGTTCTCCGCCATGCCATGTCCACTCATCATATGATCGTATAGCTATAAATTATATAGGCGTATGCATGTAGCAGCTATAGCTACTCTTGCATGAGTGAGCAATATTTATGCATTATACATAGCTGTATATCTTGCAATTGGTAAGTCTAGCAGCTATCATTCAGCTCACCATGACGTGTCGTTTTTTATAGCGACCGCCATAAATTATAGTTAGTCACATCTGAGTGATTAATTTATCCTAAAGCTAGTTTAAGCATCAACACATTATTGATCGTTCGAACTGAGCTAAAACGGTATACGTATAAGCTATTAGTATACATACATACATACATGCTTGTATTATTATAGTATATAATACCATCTATGATAATGCAATCAAGCTATCTATACTGTATATATATCTCATAAGTGTACCAGCAATCACATCAGCTTTTACTAGAAGACACAGATATAAACACAGAAAGTGAACTTCTTTGAGACGCCTCATGATCACGAGGGTATATCACGTGATGTATATTTATTCATGTTCAGTTCTCAGGTCCCAACCACATCATGTGGAAAATCACAGCATTCATTAGCTATAGCTACGTAGCAATACAGAAGATGTGTCCTTAATTGTATATAGCTAACTATACAACTATATATAGCTACACTGAGCCAGTGTCAGTACATACAAAATTAATTCAAAATGATAAGGTATGTCTATAGCTATAGCTATTTCGTATGCATGTACATATTTAACTATAAGGTGCATGGTAGCCAGTATTTTATTTATTAACTCTGATCAGTTGTTTTAGAAGACCAATAAGCTGGATTGTGTTTCAATTGTGGATCATCATGCGGCGGATTGCAGACCTCAGAGTAAACACGATTTGAGGTTGCTGTCTCAGATACATTCTCCTCATGAAGTGACACAGTTTCATAAGTAACTGTTGGCTGGTTGGGTTGTACAACTGTTGTAGGATATTCGTATCTTACTGAATCTTTCCTGTCACCTTGCACATCACTGTATGACGTTTCATTATTTCTGCAGTACAAAAGTTTAAAAGTTTAAATACTCAAATTAAAACCATGACTTAGCTATAACCTATAGTTACATACATGCAGAGGTGGGATGATACCAACTTTACACCTGATGATTATTGCCTAACTTGAGTACCGATATTGCCCAAATTTCCCATGCAGCTTCAGGTGGTGAGTATACATGCAGTTAGCTATACAGTCTTATTAGAGAGAGGTATGTAGCCATATCTGTTGACTCCATGCTATCTATTGCTATAGCTATACATACATTCATCAAATTATACAACTGGTTGACTTACTTTACTGAAGATTCACTAAGTGTTGACTCCAAGCTACGTATATAAAACATAACTATAAAATAAAAATTGTGGCCGGATTTGCAAAACATGGCTAGTTCACACATCTAAGTTTTAAGATTCATAAAATGTGTTAGGGATGGTAGATATACGTTACAGTAGACTTGAAACTTACAGGGTTTATAGAGCTACCATTCCTCTACAAATTTCAGATCAGATTTTATGAATCTCTGAATGAGAAAAATCGTATGTATGAACCATGCATGTTTTCCCAAATCCGGTCACCAATGTAACTGAGATGGTAAATTTTTAAGCTGACTATAGCTATCTAATAAAGCAGTCAACAATAATTGGTGACTGCACAATTAGAGAGTATCAATGTGTAATACATAGCCAAATTTAATGCACACTAAATCCTAAAATTGCCTATATACGTAACAAAAATTATCAGCTGTTTATAGCTATACCTAGACTTCAATATTTCACAAGCAGTACATATCAAAAATACGTAATGTATTTTTGAAACTTAAATAATTTCCGTATATTATACGCGTATCTGTAAAATTACATTTACGAAAACTTCAGGTGGATGGCAACTGGCGAGGCAACTGGAAGACCAAAACGATTAAGACGATTAAACCCACCAGTCCCTTGAGAGCAAATATAATATATAGGGTAAATTGATAAACTACTATACCTTAAACATACTGCTGTAACTCTATGAATTGGTATGGGGCGCTCAAACACACACAAACAGTACAGATAGCAATGTGGCAGTGTTACATTTGCTAATACTCACTTATTAACATCGACTGAACGTATTACGCGGTACTTCTTCTCCATATTATGGACCTTGAACTCTCACTGGCGGGAAACTACCCAAAAAGCAAGCAGCAGGAGAAATGAATTCGTTCCACTTTTGGATTACTTTAGAGAAATATGATTATTTGTGGTAAAGCAAACCGTATTTTCTAACTTACATTATCCAGTTACTTGCATGAAATTATTTTCTTTGTCCAAGCGAGTCCCACAATACATTTTGTAGTGGCGAAATTGTTGTGCACTGTTGTGTTTACTGTTGAAAAGCAGAGCGTGTGCTTGTGCAAATGTTCAAGAAACTCTCTCAAGATGTTAGTTGAAGGTATATGATTACATAACTGACCGTATTTTTTGTATAGACTTTTGTGGAATTTTGTACAATTTGAAACTGTCTATAAAACAGTATAATTTTAATACTTTTCAATGTAAATTATATACGTTTACGTATTTTAGGGGGCGTGTACTTTTTGAGTTTCAAGTATTGCAAATGTATCGTAACTTTTTGACATGTCCTTGTTATTATAGCTGGTTGGAGACCCACAGAGGGAGTCAGGATTCCCACAAGCAATAGGAATTCCATCTGCATGCATGTCCAGATAGCTATTTATATACATATCTAAAATTAGCTACATGGCTATAGCATACCTGGCTAAGAGAATACAATAGATATACAGCTTAAGTCATGCATGCACAATAAGTGTTTAATGGACAATACAGCTATTTACTACTATAACTCAGAGGTGGCTGATCTTACTAAAAGTTGTGGGGACACAGTAAGCTAGCAAGACACATTTATATAATTCCTATGATCAACTCACAATTTTGTGGGGCAAGAACCTCCAGTGCCCCCCTATTCCGCTGTCTATGCTATATACATACGTAGCTAGCTATATAGCTACTTGAGAAACTAATAGCTACACTCACCCATAAAGATCATTTTCTACTGTTGTAGTACGTGGAACAACTTTGTCATAAGAAAGTGTATCACTCCTACTGATTATTTTTCTCCAAATAACAATCCCGATTACAACCAAAACAATTAAAATGATCACTGCAACTACTACCACAACAGGTACACAGATCGTTACTACATCAGAATCACCAGATGATGAAGCACTGGTCTGTTGTTCATTAGAACAACTGCAAGATGACTGAGGGGTCATCGATACTGTTCTAGTCAAAGTAATGGCTGGCACTTGTACAGTAGTAGTCACTGTTGTTACCGATATCTTTTCTGGTATGTCTGCACATGACATAGGGTCGCTAGCTTCGGTAATGGTCTCCATCACAGATACCTCATCAGATGCATGATTTATCACTATGGTACATAACAAAATCTAATCTAGTTATTATATACTCAGCTATACCTACAACAACTAGAGGTGTAACGATACACAATTTGAGTATCAATATATTGCCACTTTAATTTTGTATCACGATACAGTGATATATTGTACGATACAGTAAAGTGTGAATTAGCTGATTTTTACAGATGGACAGAACTTTTTTCCAACTTTTTATATAGGCACTAAATGGTTGCAGAGCTGTAAAACTGACAACCATAACAACTACAACCGCAGTCATAAAATAATGTGTGTATAAGTATACAATTGATATAAATTATCATATAATATCGATATGACCTAAATGTGTATCAATACAGCATATGCATCACTGCTTAATGTATCACGATTATTATAGTGATATACATTGTTCCATCTCTTCTACCAACCTTCATTGTATGTACATCCATAGAAGTTAATTCCAATGCAACTATCGCTAGTAGCATACTCATGGACACTGAGTTGTATGTAGCTAGTGTTGATTGGTGTCCATAGTGAAACAGTATGATTGTCGGTGTTAGACAACCCAAAAAACTACAATATACAAACTATACACATAATTCATATATAATAAAATGTCTTACAGAAGTTCCATTCACATTCATGTAAGTGATTCTCTCACCAGACAGATTTTCATACATGAATGAAAAGTTAGTGACATAATATGAAAAACCATAACCTCTGACTACAGCATAAAGTAAATAAAGTGGTTCAGTAAAATTCAAAGTAGCATTTGGTGATGGAGCAAACCTTCTAGCACACCATATATCTGAAATATCCATATATGAAGAAGAAGAAAAAAAAGAGGAATAGTTAATATTCTCAGGAGGTAGCAGGCTAGTATTAGTAGTAATCTCTGTAATTTGGCTACACTCTATAGAAAATAAAAACTATAGTAGCTAGTAGCTATATAACTGTTACATAGCTCTATAGCTATAGCTATTACATATAGCTATAGCTCATGCCTTAATATAGTTAGTTATACAGTTAAACAAATGCATCATTTTATGGCTGCCAAATACCACATAGCTAGCCCTAAAAATTTGAGGGCAAAAATTTTGTAGAATCATGAGTTTTCAGCAATTTGTGAATAAATTTTTGCGCATTACAGTAATTTGCAGAGAACTGTAGCTACTGCAGCACAATATTTTGAGGATAAATTTTTGTGGTTATTCCAAAATCTTAACCTTTTATCAATGTAATGTAGCTATGCACACCTGTAGTTATGTCTGGCTTTCCACAACATTTTGCAGGCACTGAAGTTGTTAAAAGTAGCTAGCTACTTAAGCACAAGCACAAGCACAAATGCTTTCATAAACTAGCTATGTGTTTGAAACACAAATTAAAGCACCTAAATAGTGCTTGAAGCACAAGCACTCAAGTGTTTGCTGCTGGACTAGTTGGCAGATTAAAAGCCAGTGAACACAAAGTTTTTAAAAACTTTTACTAGACAGATTAAATATTGAACTTTTCACCCCATTTAATAAGGGACAATGTGTATGAATAAAAATTTTTGTTCTGCTATGTAAAAGTTTCACTCCAGTACATTGCATTTGCTTAACCAAAATTGCTAATGGTCCCAAAAAGACAACTTGTAATAATAATTGCTCTAAAATCTAGCCATAGATCTATTGGTACGTACGCTATCGATAAAAAGGTATTCAAACATCAAAAATATGCATTAGAAGTCAAATTACAGAATTTTGAAATTCTCTTAAACAATGAGATTTTTGTCTGCCAGCCTTCCTGACCACAAGAACAGACTGCTACGTGTATAGCCTCTATTATTCTCAGTTTCAGAGTCCGATTGAACTTTTGTTGTTCTGATGTATATAGGTTCTTCGCTGTGCCATGGTGTTTCAACTGCTTGCCTTCATCTTCCTTTCTTCTACGCATCAAATAAAAGGTGAACCCCATATGGCTTCTTGCTGAAATGTCGTTTTCCTTGTTGATCCTTACTATTAAGTAAGTACTACCGTAGTAATGATAAAGGTATTAATACTCGAGTAACGAGTGAATTGGGTGGGAAAGGAGGGTTCGTCGGGTGTGGTCGCACAAATGAGCACCATAAAACTCACAATGACTGGTACTCAGGAATGGTGGCACCAATTTCCTCCATTGTCGGTTTGTTGATTCCATATACAGTAAGAATGTACTATAGGTCTGTATAGCTAATAACTAAGCATCCGCATATATTTGAGTGGTGCTACGTGTAAATAACTCACTCAGTTGTTGCGTACTGCTGGCCTCGTGACTCTTGGTATTCCAAAACACTGTTGACCTCAAAGATGGTCAGCTCTTAGCTGCTGTTCACATGGTTATACATTAATATACGGCACCTTTACATGGTGCATATATATAGCTGTTAAAATTCATTCTCAACTAATATTGTAAAACTAAACTAGCTGGATAAATACACTTACTATATAATTTTTACATTTTTACTTTATATAGCTCTAATTCTTAAACAGTATAGGTAATTATCTTGTAGCTAGCTGTAGCTCTATAAGCTTCTCGAGAAGAAATTTCGTTGAATTATCTACTCATACTTATAGCTACTCTATAGAAGTTAACTAACCTTTGACATAACATCCATAAAGTTCCAATCTCAAACAAGGTGACATACCCTTCCATTCCAGTGGAACTACACGAATGAACCGTGCAATAACTGGATAAGTGAAATTCTTCACTACTGCATCTGGATTTTCTCTGCAAACATCAACACCATCAAAGATCTATGAGTTAGTATATCATTGATACGTAAATGGGATAATATTTAGCTATACAAAAGGGTCTCATAATTTTCAGAAATACTTTGCAATAAGACTCTTTTTCACAAATGAATATACATTCACAAAGATACTGTATATACTTGGTTAAACGCCGTGGCTTAGTTTGAAAAATCTATGTGGCGACGACCACTACTCGATACTTGAAGATGTTGTTATACCCATAATTTTGAAATCAATTGTGGCACTGATCAACTGCGGCTACTATTGAAGGTGTGGTATTTAACCAAGTAAATTATGTAGACATAATCATGCATGGCCGCTACTTACAGCTTCATTAGATTCTTCAGAAAACACACAATACAGTTCTTCTACATCCAGTCCATATTCCACATAGTACTCTGTTACATAACCATTATCCTCAACACCATCTATGGCTATCGCTTCAACAACTACTTCAGCACCAACATCAACTTGTATATAGTGATCATCTGATTCAACTTCACATATGCTCTCATGATCAGCACACCATCCATCCCTTGACATCCAAACTTCTGATGGAGCATGGCTTGGGTTGAATGAAGACGATGTTATTCGATTATCAGGAATAAGCACATTTGAACCAAGCAGTTCACCACGATCCAGTAATGGAGATCGGTTATTACAATGTGTAGCTATACAATATAATAAACATACATAAAGAATTTTTTATGGGAGGATCAAAGCCGAAAACAGTGCTATGCTGTTCATACAGCACTGCATGAGGTGTGAGAAACACATGAACAGTGCTGTATCAGGCATGCAGTTATATAACAGGAAACGCATAATCAATAAAAATGGAAGACTTAATACCTCTTGTTTTCGCCGTTCATACTGATGAATAGGAAACATTGGGAAACCATTCGAATCGTTCAAACCGCTCTGCTGAAATTTGGCAAACTGAGTGGGATGTTTCATGGTGGTGCATGAATTTGTAGAGGTGACTTATGATTCTTTATAACAGTTAAAGCATTAATTGCCTTGCTTTGTGCTATACGACTCGGCTTTGATGCTAATATAGCACTCAGCTCCGCCTTGTGCTATATTAGTCATCTTGGCCTCATTGCCTCGTGCTTTATTTTTCACATAGCACTCACAGCAATGCTTTAACCTATACATATATAGCTAACTATTATAATTCACTCAGAAGATTTCACTATTTAATACGATATCCATGCATATACAGACACCTAGGTTAATAAACTCTTACTAGCTATATTCCAATGCAGACCAAAGAAACAAAAAGGGTGTGGCCAGTGTGTACAACTTAGTAGTATCATTATACCTGAGTATAACTAGTTATCCACTTGCTATCAATGGTTTCATAATGTGACGTGAATATAAAATAAGTAGATTTGCCTGAAAGTACCAGCAAAAATTTTCAAGTATTGGAAAAGTGAATATTTTATTGATAGGATAACTGTAGGCTATCGTGATTTTCACAATGTAGTTCTGTACGAAAAAATTAACCCACAGAACTGATGTAGCGTAACCTACCGATTTTCACCAACATTTCCTTCTAACAGTGTATCTTAGCAAGGGATTATCCGGTTTTTAGTAATCGATAGCCCATTCTTTCATGACTAATTTTCATGTTTATGAGATGTCATTTTACAATGTCCATGATGTGTAAAAAGTTTGCGCATGTGATATATCAATTATTGTCCACATGACCTACTATCGGCCACCTGTACTTTTTGCAATATTAATTATTGGCCTGTGTTTAAACTTTGTGCCATAACTTCTATTAGATTTAACGGATTGTTTAGATATTTTTGTAGAATATTTATCCAAGTGAGCCGTGTGGTTTTGGCTTTAGCTACTGTGTTTCCATTGTCACGTTATAACAATACGGGTGTTTTTATTTTAAGAAACCTCCAAAGTAACAACTTTACTATGGCTTCTTGGTACTCATGAATGCTGTAGGACTGTTACTGAAGCGGTTTCTGCACGGTTATATTTGTTGTTAATTAAATATGTATACTGTAATTCTTTGTGTACACTGCAAAATGTGAAGTATGAAGTTCATACAAAATTACCACAATGAGAAAACCAAATTCAATTTTGGTATCGATGCATGTTCATTGCGGTAATTTTGTATAAACTACGTATGAACTTCATACTTCACATTTTGCAGCCAATGTACCTTATGTATTAAGCTGTAGCTACTGCATTATGAAAATAGGCAATAATAGATACTGGCTGATATTTGGCAGCTAGTTTTAATTAGAGGTGTACCGATAATCGGATCGGTAACATATCGGCTGCCAATATGCTCCATATCGGTAATCGGTATAACATACCCAGAGAGCCGATATAAATTAATACCAATTATAATGCATGCAAAATTAATTTATACTTAATGTGCGACAAGAAGCTTGCTGCTATTGAGAATTTTGCTTAATTGTTTTAACACTTCTTAATCGTGTTTTACATTATATTATTGATGACCGTTATGCTTACGATGGAGTCACACACCTCCAATCTCTGTCAATTAAATCGATTCATCACTAAGATTTAGTCTGGAATGGTCTTCAGTGGATATGTTTATGGAAAGTGTCCTTCATCAAGTTGTTTGGTAATTCTTTTCAATGTGGGTGTAATATATCGGATCGGCTATCTATATCGGCACGATTTGATATAAATCTATTGGATATCGGTAGAAGCCAAAATTTCTATATCGGTACACCTCTAGTTTTAATATGCTATTGGCACCAGTCATAAACTTGATTCATCCAGTCAATTGTCATCATGTGACTTACACTCCATGATAGAATCACACATGGCTATGGCATGTCATTATTATATATAGTTAAACTTCAAAACCCAGGGGTCTACGGAATTTATAACCTGAGGGCCCTGGGCTGTGGCGCCCAAGTGAAGCGAGGGCGCTACTAAGGGCCTGAGGGTTCAGTATAAATTATGTAGACCCCTGGGTTTTGAAGTTTATCGCCTGGTAATCATTTGACTTTTTTAACGCTCACCCGTAACCATGTTACTAATTGGTTACTGTGCATGCTATGCTTATTATTTTAGCCAATCAAAGCACTTGCGAATGTGTAAGGGTCTAAGTGAACATGAAAAGGGTCTAAGTGATTTAGACCACTCCAAAATGTACAGGAAATTAACCCTACCATAGTCTAAGTAATCAATATAGCCGGCATACAATCTTAACGTATAGGATAAACACTGATGGCGCCCGCCACACATGTCATTGTCAACTTTATGGTCAATTTGTTCTCGGGAATGCAAACTGTGACGTCACCACTGATATTAAACTACGCATAATTATGCACATGCACTTTGTTCCTTAGTGCAAAAATAGCGAGACTATACTCATCGCTCGATACTCATCCAGTATAGCTATTGTATCATAAGTATAATCTTGTTATAGTAGTGGCGCAACCGATCATGACTCGTGACCAGCCCACGCACGCATTCCACATGACAGCGGATTGCCAATGCATGGTTCCAGACCATGCACTATAAACCTCGCTATTATATGACAGATACTCATAATACATACCTCTTCTGGCTGAAGATGTCACCGCCAAAATAGCAATAGCAAAGCAAACGAAAACTGTTCGCATTCTTCTGATCACCAATCAACTCCCACGTTTATATCAAGTCACGTGACCTATAGGTGGTACTATACGAACCTTCACAGGTAGCTCAGCTATAACTATATATAGTTGCGGATAGTAAGTCATGCTTCGTACAGCAATAAGATTATGAGCTGGCCATGAATCTCGGAGGACTCATCAGGGCCGTCGGAAGCAATTCAATTGTGGTGCGGCCCAAAAAAGGAAAGCACCAAAGTATTAGAATTTTTGATGCCCGGGTACACTATTTTTCATAATACACTATATATAGCTATACTATACTGATTCATACGTACATTTATTAATAGTTGTTGTTAGCAAGTGCACGACACGACTAGCTATAGCTAATCTAGTGTAACAGCATGAGGTGTATAACTAATGCATAAACTATACAAACTGCTTGAGCCATTCTACGAAACTGATATAGTGCATGAATTAATAACTATCGATTGTGGGAACGCATCCAGATGATCACGTGTGCCACACATACATCTAAGCTACGAGCAAGACTTCCTTCCTTCACTGATATCAGCCACATAAGGGCAACAATTGGTGCTCCAGTCTTGTAGTTACTACTGCTGTAGAAATTCAAAAGCTACGCCTGACGTCTTTTCTCGAAAAACATCTTTTACGGGGTTAGTCTCACATACATCCACAATTTCTTCATTTCCATACGTAGACAAGGACGGTTGATGCGCGGTTATCACTTAACTCTTCTAGCCACGTTGCATATCGTTGGCGGGTTCGGCCGTTGGAATCACACAATGAGCTGTATAAACGGGAGTGAAGAAAACAAAGCTTAACTAATTCAGTCACTTACTTGTATTTCTGTAACTCTCCTTAAAAGTTGAACCGTGTATTTCTTCTATGGCCATTTCGCAAATTTCCAGTACTGCCTCGCCTCCATTTTGAAAAATTTAAATGCATATCTCGTGAGCTATTTTAATTCTAATGAATTCAGTCGGAGTGTTATCGAGTGTTTCAGTCCTGTGCATAATTTATGTTTTAGCAGCAGGCCGAATGTTTTATGTAAGTTATACTATTGTAGCTACTGTTTGATATTTATGACTCGAAAATTAAAAAAAGGTCAGTGCGGAAATATTAGAATTGGGCTGAAAAACTGGTGAGGCCAGGGCCTCACCAGCCTCACCGCTTCCGACGGCCTTGCTCATAGTCTGGCATCATAGATTATAAAAGGGGCGCGAAGCGCCCCTTTTATAATCTATGCTGGCATAGCCGCCCCTTTTATGCGGCGCCCTCCTCGCCACATAAAGGGGCGGCTACGCCAGACTACGAGAGGACTCAGTGCCATCATTTTATCATAGATCATGTATTCTACCGAGTATTCGACCCCATGATTTTAGTTCAGTTTACGGAGCCATGATATTCAGTTGACTTTTAGTTCAGTAGGCCAGGCAAAGTTGATTTAGCACAATCCGGCGCTTGGCTGGGATAGATTTCAAATCTCAATTACTCAGCCAGTGATCATGATTCATGACTTATCAGTTTTTATAAGCCTATTGTAGTGTGTACATGTATATTAGCGTGTTACCCATTAGGGATTAAATCATTTGTTAATTAAATAATAACATAACACAATTTCATTTTTCACTGATTACTGATTTATCATATGATCTGTGTTCAGTGTTATAGCGAATTATTGTAATTATCTTGTACCATACCAACAGAACACTCGTTTAGCTACACAGTTATATCTGTAGCTATAACCAACAGTAGCTAAATTTTGCATTTGGTTTCTAGAACTGAGTCAAGTTAAGGAAGGAAAGTTTATGTTTTCAAATTGGCTTTTTAGACTGATATTATATAGCTAGCTATAATAGACTAATTGAGGTGTTGTTCTATATAAATAGTAGCTAGCTAGCTATAATGAAAAATGAAAAATGACTCCCTCCTGCATGCTTGCCGGTCTGAAAAAGCTGACGATAAACTGTAAATAACTTTGCCTGGCCTTAGGCACATGCATTAAACTGAGGAGCTGAGCTGGCTAGGTAATGAATACTGCATGACTTGAACTGTAAACTTGTGGTTTTATGTATAACTACATAATATTATGTATATATATATACTAAAATGATTTTTGATTCATAACAATGAGACTCTTTTGAACAATTCTATGAATTATGTAAGTTGGCAAGTTTAACATTATATATATAGCTATAGCTACACTGCATGATTAGTGGTCATTGATGCCGGAAGTATCAAAATTTGCTGTTGATTAGAGCACCTTGCCAAAAGATGACTGCATGCATGCATGTATGTAGCTAGCTAATAGTTAGTCACTGCATGCATGCACTGATATCTGCATGTGCAGGGTTGGCCGGGAGCTTCAGTAGTGTGTGGTCTCCATTGTATAGATGCAGCTCATCACTGGCATGATTAATCACTGATGGTACATATATTCATTCTAGTTAAGATACAGCTACCAACCTTTATCTGTGCACATCCATATAGCTAGTCATGCAGCAGATATAGCTAGCTACCAATAATCATGAATAGTGCATGGTTAATACTGATTGGGGTCTACAGTAATCATTGTAAACACCAGTTTTAAAGGCCTAAAATGTTTTTAGCATTCACAGAAGCTGCATGTTAATTCAGAGCTGGCGGTGCATGCTATTATTATTATTATTATTATTATTATTATTATTATTATTACAAGCCTGCGGACTACATAACTATATACAAACACCAAGATATAACCATGCATGCAAGAGGGAAAGATACCAAGTTGCTTCATCCAATATCACACATTGGGTAACTGATGTGTGATAGGATTATTCTCAAATTACCAGGGAACCCAGTTGAGTAGATAATCTATATATGCAAAATGTAAGTTACGTTGAAGGAAAACACATCTCTTGATCATGGATGAAGACACAACATCTTCAAGTACACAAAATTGAAACCATCTAATAGAGCAGTCAATTCTAACCTATATTATAGCTTAAGACTTACTTCAAAACTGAATCTTTTAATTTCCCATCAAGCTACACATAAAGTGAACTCAGAAGTTTGAGAACGAATTTCCAGGTCCTAAAACGGGTCCTCTCATCTCAGTACTAATGTACGCGTGTTAGCAACACACGTAACACGGAATTCCGTTTATTCATACACTTGGAGACGAATCAAAACGTCTGTTTACAGGTAAAAACATTTCGTTTTTATACTGAAATGCTTTGTTTTATAAACCATATGCTTAAGTAGGCAAGCATTAGTACTTGCGTTTGAGTCGGCTTTTTTGAGCTTTTTTGATGGCACGCATAGTCGATGAAATGGCTCCATACTATTAAAACAAATTTGCTGGTGCATTTGTAACACATACCAATCCATTCAGTAGAGCAAGGCGAATCTTTTAAGCTATATTGTAAAGCCATAGGACACGCGAGTCGTTTGCTACGTGTGTTTTTCTTAGTTGTTGTAAACATTTTCTTTTTATGGCGTCAACAGAAAATTTGCATGTCAGCAGAAAGTAGGCCATAACTTCAGGATGCTAGCTTCTAGAAATTTAAAACAAACATCAATCTATTCCATATAGAATAGCGATTCTTTTAAGCTATATTAAGTGGTTGTATGTTTAATACTTCGACAGTTACATGCTCTTGTAAAACAGCAAACGGAGGCTTCTTCTTGGCAGCCATTAGCTTTTCGCATTTTCATTCGTGAATTCCATTTAGAGGAGGCCTCAGTTGCTAGAGTGAAGGTTTGTTTAGCTTGAAATCTACATAAATCGATTCGCTGAAGCATAATGAATCCTTTAAACTTTATTTGAGCTTCATAGAAGCAACACAGTGGTTTTTATGAGGCCATTTGTATTTGCATGTAATCATGGCACTAACAGCGATTCATCATACTTTTGCATGTGACAGCATGTCAGTAGAAAATAGGCCATAACTTCTATATACCAGCTCGTATAAAGCTGAAACAAAAATCATTGTATTCCTTATAAAACAGCGATTTGTGTAATCTAAATTTCAATGCTGTTGCTTAAACGCTTTGATAATTACAGGCTCTTGTATTCATTTCGTTTTCAAAATGAAGGCAAAATGGCGTCATTTTTGAACAAACTGAAATATCTCAGTAGTCAAAGAGTCCTTTGCCAAATCCATTGTATCGATTTCCTCTTTCACCAAGACCTTTCATTTGGTGGTATTCCCATAAAGATACTCCTTGTAGTTTTTGAGTATGAATTAATTAATTAATTAATTATTTATTTATGAGATTATTATCCTTTATAATTGGTTATGTAATTATACACACACATGGGTACATACAAACATGCAAGTACTGGACACATACATATAACTAACACACATATATATATATATTAAGTACATACATACATGCAGGAATACAAAGCAGACATAAGGAAAGAAAAACTAACTATACGAGGAAGCTAAGATTAACAAAACACTTACAGACAAAAACAAAAACAAACGAAAAAAACAGAAAAGCAAAAATACATACACAAAAAATAGCACACAACATATAACTAGCTATACGAGTTTATTTATATAAGTTAATTAGGTCAAGTCACTGATGCTAGCACCGTCCTCCAAACCAAGGCATCTCCACTTTGAACGAGTACCCCTCACACACAGTCCAGTGGCACGCAATATCGCAAATGCCAATCTGGTACGAACCCAGCACAGAACTTCAGAGTAGTTCCTCTCCCATTTCGATGACAATCCAGTAGCAATTCTCTTAATAAAACAACCAGCTTCAGAACCAGCCAATCCATCAACTGAAAAGCAAAGGGGGGTAAAGTGAGCACGGCGAGCAGCAGCAGCAGCAGAATACTTATGCTTTTTCTCAGTCTCAGCCCGAAACAAAATGGACTCAGGTGCATGGCCAAGATAGGACTGGGCATCAGTGTCTGTGACACGGATGTCAAACAACGCCTCAGACTGTGGTGACCATACACCACGAATACCAAGATCGGCAACAAGGGTTCCATCATCACCATCTTCAGACACAACAGGTTCCCGCTTAACTTGTCCCCATAGTAGAGCAGCCAGGTCACCGATAGCATCACGAATCTCATTATGCCGCTGGACAATAAGTCCCCCTTTCCTGCAAATCAAAAAGCGATCCAAACTAGAGGACGCACCACAACCATCACAGCGTGGAGGAACACATAGAAGAGGCTTCCTATACCGAACAGCAAGGGCATCCCTAAATTCTTGACCAGTCAAATCATAGTTGTCCTTTTCAATGGGCATGACAGACAGCCATGCAGATAAATCATTATTATTATTATTATTATTATTATTATAATGTAGCTATATAGTTATAGTGCATGTGCATGCATGCATATTGAAGTCCGTATATATACGTAGCTATTATACTAATAACATAATCATACACACACATAAGTCACATATAGCTATAACTATGCATGCAATACATGCAATGAAGTATATAGCTATATAGCTGCAAGTTGCAGGGTTTAACGTTTGTACAAAACTAGTTGGGGCTGGTGGACCTGCCATGCTTTACAGCAATATAAGCTGGGTTATCTGATAGCAGAGGATCACTATTATTGATACAACAATAAGCTGGATTATCTGTTAGCAGAGGATCACTAGTACTCTTATTGGTACAGTAAGCTGGGTTATCTGTAAGTGCTGGATCATCCTTAGCGACAGCACTGATATTTGTGACCTGTTTTTTATCAGCTGTAACATAATCTGGATTTACAAATTCGTGTCTTGAATCATTGGTTATTAAGTCTAGACCTGTTGTGGAGAGTGAAGAAGCTTCATTTCCTTTACAGCCAGTTGAACTTGTCTTTCTATTGTTGTTATTCTTACTATATAATACATGAATAATAACATGTGCATTAGTAACAGCTACATATATAGCTAGCTATATAGTTAGTGAGTCAAATTGTAGGATATTTTGAGCTACTAAGCCTGGCACATGCAAAACAAGATGTATGTTATGACAAGTCATGTGATGTTGATGTGCCATATATATAGCGTGTAATTACACACATTAATAAATATTTCATTTGAGTTCAATGACAATAGCTAACTAACAGTGCCAATGAATGCAGCTGTAGTAGTGCATGTGCATTATAATGTATAGCTACATAATAACATGAAGTAGCTACATTATAGCTAATGTCATGTTGTGGTATTTTATGCCATACCGTATAGCGCAAAAGTTTGACGGGAGAAATTTTTGATGAATCTGATGAATCAACATTGCATCGTCAAAATTTTCCCCATCAATATATTGCAATTTTGAATAGAACAACTTAAGCGCCTGTATCTATAATTATTTATGATGTGCATACCTGTCAAACCAACATAGTAGAGCTAGGGCGCATGCAGTAACGATTAAAAATTATATTAAGCCGGGATGTCTTTGCTTAAATACTTACGACCTATTTCCAGTAAGAAAGAGTCCACACGTCTTCGTCCATAACGGTGACCACCGCGATCTCCAAATAAACATGATGACCACTTACAGCAGGTAACGCTATCACAGATGTGCAACGTTAAGGCCGTCTTAAGGCTACAAGGTGCACATGCAGCAACCAAGCGCGTGCAGTAATATATCCAGTTAAAATTTAATGCGCGCTTAAACAATATCTGCCACATTCGTCAAAATTTTACTCATCAAAATCACTGATTGATTAATTCATCAAAATTTTGCCCTGTCAAACTTTTGCACCATACGGTAATATCTTGTATGTCACATGCAACTATAATGGCATTGATCCCCAACGTACATAGCTATACATAGTGATGCACTGATATGAGATTTTGCTGATATTCCGATTAACCAATATTGCTAGCAATATTGGCCAATACCGATAGCCAATCAAATATCAACATAACTTCCAAATCTGCTAACAGTATAGGCATGCATCATCATGCCATGAAATTAAGATTAAACACATTGACACCATCCATAATTATTCCATCTCCTTTTTAAGTCTGAAATAGCAAATATTTTATCACCAAATTATTAATTTTATCAATAAATCTTAAACACAGTCTGCTAAAGAAAAACCGATAGCTACCGATATTTTAATTTTAAGGCTGATAAACCGATTTCCGATGGTTGAACCGATCATCGGTGCATCACTAGCTACGTATGTATACATATGCAATTATGCATGAGTGTATATTAATGCATACTGTGGTCTCTTGCTAAGCTTGCCATGGAATACATAGCTACATATTTTATTATAGGCTAGCTACATGTATGGTAGCAGTATAGTGTGAAGTCATGCACAATAGCTTGCTACGGCAATACATACAACTATAGCTATTTGTTGTGGGAGCACAGTTAGCTATAGCGAGACACACTTATATTGTAAAACTAAATTCCTATGATCAACTCATAATTTTCTGGGGCAAGTACCACCAGTGCCCCCCTATTCTGCCATCTATGCTATATACATACGTAGCTAGCTATATAGCTACACCCACCCATAATTTTCTACTGTTGTAGTACGTGGAACAACTTTGTCATAAGAAAGTGTATAACTTCTACTGATTATTTTTCTCCAAAATAACAATCCCAATTACAACCAAAACAATTAAAATGATCACTGCAACTACTACCACAACAGGAACACAGATCGTTACTACATCAAAATCACTGGATGATGAAGCACTGGTCTGCTGTTCATTAGAACAACTGCAAGATGACCGAGGAGTCATCGACACTGTTCTTGTCAAAGTAATGGCTGACACTTGTACAGTAGTAGTCACTGTTGTTACCGATATCTTTTCTGGTATGTCTGCACATGACATAGGGTCGCTAGCTTTGGTAATGGTCTCCATCACAGATACCTCATCAGATGCATGATTTATCACTATGGTACATAGCAAAATCTAATCTAGTTATTATGTACTCAGCTTATACCTACAACAACTAGAGGTGTAATGATACACAATTTGAGTATCAATATATTGCCACTTTTGTATCACGATACAGTGATATATTGTACGATACAGTAAAGTGTGAATTAGCTGATTTTTACAGATGGACAGAACTTTTTTCCAACTTTTTATATAGGCACTAAATGGTTGCAGAGCTGTAAAACTGACAACCATAACAACTATACAACCTCAGTCATAAAATAATGTGTGTATAAGTATATAATCGATATATCATATATCGATATGACCTAAATGTGTATCAATACAGTGTATGCATCACTGCTTAATGTATCACGATTATTATAGTGATATACATTGTTACATCTCTTCTACCAACCTTCATTGTATGTACATCCATAGAAGTTAATTCCAATGCAACTATTGATAGTAGCATACTCATGGACACTGAGTTGTATGTAGCTAGTGTTGATTGGTGTCCATAGTGAAACAGTATGATCATCAGTGTTAGACAACCCAAAAAACTACAATATACAAACTACACATAATTTATATATAATAAAATGTCTTACAGAAGTTCCATTCACATTCATGTAAGTGATTCTCTCACCAGACAGATTTTCATACACGAATGAAAAGTTAGTGACATAATATGAAGAACCATAACCTCTGACTACAGCATAAAGTAAATAAAGTGGTTCAGTAAAATTCAAAGTAACATTTGGTGATGGATCTGAACTCCTAGCACACCATATATCTGAAATATCCATAAATGAAAAAACAGAGGAATAGTTAATATTCTCAGGAGGTAGCAGGCTAGTGTTAGTAGTAATCTCTGTAATTTGGCTACACTCTATAGAAAATAAAAACTATAGTAGCTAGTAGCTATATAACTGTTACATAGCTATATAGCTATAGCTATTACATATAGCTATAGCTCATGCCTTAATATAGTTAGTTATATATTATACAGTTAAACAAATGCATCATTTTATGACTGCCAAATACCACATAGCTAGCCCTAAAAATTTGAGGGCAAAAACTTTGTAGAATCATGAGTTTTCAGCAATTTGTGAATAAATTTTTGTGCATTACAGTAATTTGCAGAGAACTGTAGCTACTGCAGCACAATATTTTGAGGATAAATTTTTGTGGTTATTCCAAAATCTTAACCTTTTATCAATGTAATGTAGCTATGCACACCTGTAGTTATGTCTGGCTTTCCACAACATTTTGCAGGCACTGAAGTTGTTAAAAGTAGCTAGCTACTTAAGCACAAGCACAAGCACAAATGCTTTCATAAACTAGCTATGTGTTTGAAACACAAATTCAAGCACCTAAATAGTGCTTGAATAAACAGTTATATAAATTAACTAATTTATAACTGATGACCTTTGACATAACACCCATAAAGTTCCAATCTCAAACAAGGTGACACACCCTGCCATTCCAGTGGAACTACACGAATGAACCGTGCAATAACTGGATAAGTAAAATTCTTCACTTCTGCATCTGGATTTCCTCTGCAAATATCAACACCATCAAAGATCTATATATAGAGTTAGTATATCATTGATACGTAAATGGGATATCATTTAGCTGTACAAAAGGGTCTCATAATTCTCAGAAATACTTTAGCAGTAGCTAAGACTCTTTTCCACAAACAAAATAAACATACAATTGCAAAGCTATAGGTGCATGGCTATATCACATATAGACATGTATACCAGACTATACTATTAAAATATACTAAAAGTAGTTACGTATAACTTACAGTTTCATTAGATTCTTCAGAAATCACACAATACAATTCCTCTTCATCTAGTCCATATTCCACATAGTACTCTGTTACATAACCATTATCCTCAACACCATCTATGGCTATTGCTTCAACAACTACTTCAGCACCAAAGTCAACTTGTATATAGTGATCATCTGATTCAACTTCACATATGCTCTCATGATCAGCACACCATCCATCCCTTGACATCCTAGCTTCTGATGGAGCATGGCTTGAATTGAATGAAGATGATGTTATTCGATTATCAGGAACAAGCACATTTGAACCAAGCAGTTCACCACGATCCAGTAATGGAGATCGGTTATTACAACGTGTAGCTGCATGTATATGTATATACAGTATAATAAACATATATAGCTATTATACTGATTAAGATCTTAATTCACTATTTAATATGATATAGTTCCCAATATACAGACCAAAGAAACTAACAGGGCTAGGGTGTGCAACTTAGTTATATCCACTGGTAGCTATATCTGGACTAGTTCCCACCTGCTGTCAACATTAACATAAAATAAGCAGAAGTAGTTACCAGATGGCCATAGCAAAATATTTCAAGTGCATATGTTATTGATAGGAAATTATGTGCATGAGTTTACAAGTTTTATTCACCATATTCAGGCGACCAGCTGACCATATAGCTATATATAGAACTGATGTATTTATACTGGCATAATACGTACACAAAAACTTGATACCGCATCCAGTCAATTGTCTGCCGGCAGTATCATGTGACTTATACTCCGCCATATAGAATTGCACATGCATGCATGCATGGCTATATGCAGCTATGTCGTACATATAGCATGCGGCACTGAATCATAAAGTATGGACTTCTCACAGGTCCCTATATAGTAGGATAGTGCTATGATAAACGTACCGCCCCCGCACATGTCATTGTAACCTATATAGGCCGCCTAATTAACGCATATTACAACGTTATCTTATGCAAAAATAGTGATACCATATATACTGATTCATCGATTGATACGTATACGTCAAGTACATACGTATATATCAGTGTGACTCGTGATCGCCCCACGCAACGCATTGTGCATGTACAGCGGCATGGGTTCCAGACCATGCAATGCAGGTATACGACTGATATATCTAGCATAACACCATAGATAGTAGAGGGCGCCTTCTAATATCTATGATAACACATATATACCTCTTCTAGCTGAAGATGTCGCCGCCAAAATAGCAATAGTAAAGCAAACAATAACTGTCCTTCGCATTCTTCTGATTACTGGTTAACTCTCACGTACGGTATGGTATGCCTGGTATGCCACGCCTTATGCTAGTCTCGCGTGGCCAGACCGCTATTTCACCGCAGGGCGTTTATCGCATGCATGCAGTATAAGCATAGATAATACACGCTTAATATGGATAAGTAACGCGCCTAACAACCGTTCGACAATCCTCGTTACGGTCGCGTGATTAATGTAATTGCCCAGAGCATGATGCGTCACACACGCGCGTATATATCAGTTGCTGTTCATTTCCGCGTATCGAGCTTCTTAGCTAATCATGCACAACTGAAATTATTCCGAATTATTCCGACTTGTATATAGCTACAGTGCGCTAAAGTATGCGTATATAAATAGTTACATTGCACTGTAAAGGGACTAGTAACTTAGGTAAGAATATTCATTTACTTTTCTTCGTTACTATTTGGCCGTAAAAACCGCTACACAAACATTTTACACTTTTTCTTTAAATCAAAGAAACGGCAGTAAAAGCATAAAATAAAACAACTGTATTGCACTCTACGAGAAATACCAAACCCAAATATGTAGGCTATAATCCTGAAAGTATTGTTGTTTTACAGTAAAAACTACACAACTATTTGTAGGTAGAACTTACGGAGCCGTTGGAGCATTATTCACGATAACCTATAACTAGCTGAATTAAAATTGTATACATAGCTACTTTCACAGTTGCCTACTATGATAGATAGTACGTCAGAGCAAAATTCCGTCACTAAATATGTGTGCAAGAAAGGAAACTTCCTTCCAACGCTCAGTTTACTAGCAACGGATATTTGCCGGGGGCGTGACATACATAAAAGGCGGGCGCGCAACCGTGAGGAGCATTGCCGATGACGTATGTACATGTTATTAAGCGCGTTGCTTATCCACATTAAGCGTGTATTATCGGTACTGCAGATCTTGGTGTAAAAATGGAAAAAAATCCTGGAGTTATCAAGGGAAGATTTTACGTGACCACTTCCTTGAGTGACTCATGGGAAGCTTTTACACCACTTCATGCTGGAGTTACTCTAGGGAGATTTTTACACTAGTTGGTAGTAGCGTTCTTTAATCCCACATATATACACAGCATTATATATGGGAAGGTTTTACACCACTTGGAGTACTCACGTAAAATCTTCCCACATAGCACACACAAATACTATCGCATGACATAACACAACTTCACTCTCACAAAACATGGATCACATGATCATCTTAGTTACAAAACACTGCGAATATCCTTGATCACATGATCATTTATGAATTGTATTACAAATGCTGCATAATTAATTAACAGTCCTATAATCACACCACATGCATATATAGCTGTCTATATAGGCTAACGCATATACGTAGCTACAGTTGTAATTGATCACAGCACATAAGCTAGATTTTAGTCACACATTTCTAAATCTTCATCTCCAAGAGAAGTATCAACTGTTTGATCATCTGAAGGAAAATATACTCCAAATTTTCCTTTCAAACCATCATAAGATGTTATCATTCCATCAAACCATTGTTCTCCAGCTGATGTTTCAAATTTCATCTTGAGCTTGCTCTCCATCTCTGCCTCCTCTTCCTAATTCTTGTGCCCAAGATGCTATACTTTCTGGTACACCATTTCTAATTATATGTCTTATGTCAGCTTTGTCAATGCCCATACCAAATGCTTTGGTAGCCACAATCACTTGATCCTTGTTAGATTTCCACTGCATGTAGGCATCTTCTCTTGAAGATATATCCATCTTCCCATGATACCCAACTGATGAAACCCCAATACTTTCAAAACCGCTGATAATTTTGCCAACATCTACAATAAAATCTGTATAAATCACAGCAGAATAGGACTGAATTATTTCAGCTACTGCCACTAAATTACATTGCATTGGCCAATTCATTTTCTGCAGCTATAATTCTTCCACATGCAGTGCAATGTTTGGACGATTCATAGACACCTTCTGTATGACTGGATTACATAAAACTGCATTCTTCAACTCTTCTTCAACATCTGGAGTGGCAGTAGCAGTAAGGGCCATAAGAGGAGTGGTTGGAAAATCAAATTTAATATTTTTAAGGTCACTGAAAGCAGTCCGGAAATCTGACCACTCACTATACAGATGCGCTTCATCAATAGCTATTAATAGCAGCTGATTGGCTTGAACTAATGCACGTAGTTTGGACACATTGGTAGCTCTGGCTATCCATTCAGGTGTCACAAAAATTAGTTCTAAGAAAACTGATTCTACCTGTTTATCAAACTGAGCTGAACCCAGATATGTGGCATATATACCCATGATCATTAGCTTTTGCACCTGATCTTACATTAAGCTGATCGTAGGAGTAACGACAATTGCTTTTTGCTCTTTATAAACTGGTGGAAATAGAAAACAAAGACTTTTACCACTGCCAGTAGGGTAAATAACAAGAGCATCTTTACCGTCTAACACTGCTTTAATAATGTCCTTTTGGAAAGGTTTAAAGCTTGTTAGCTTAAATTTTTCTGCAAGGGTTGCAACGAATGTTGCATGTTCTATCATTTCATCTGTGGCAGAGCTAAATATTTGATCATACTCATCCATGCATGCTCTCTAAAGTAGTGTCACTGCTATCAATTTGTTCAGGGACTTGTAGTTCCTAAACACGTACATAATGATGAAAAGCATGTAAAATGTATACGTATATAGTATTAGCTACGTATTTGCTAAATATACATATACACACATGAGAGATATTGCTTATATAACTAGATGATGTGTCACTTGCAATAACTCAACTACAAAGATTCCTGTATTATGTATGTATATGTATACCATAAAAACAATGCCAGCTACCTTGCACTCAGTTACACCAGCAACTTATATTATGAATAATATTCAAGTTAATTAGTTACACAAAATTTAATAGCAATAAATTACCTCTATTTTATGTTCCCTTCTTTTGGGATGTCTATGCCACTGATCATTACATAATTTACACCTGGATGCTTCACATTCATCACAGTATATGTCTGCTCTTTCACCACATGATACACATTCTGATAACACTTCATTCTGCACACATAAAAATCAAATATTATATGGATGTCAAACAAAAAATGATAGCATACTGATTTATGCTGATCTGTTCCATTCCCACCAATTCCTTTCATCATTGCCTCAATGATACAACCATCTTGAATTCCATAATGCTCAAGTGGTACTCTAGGTTCAAGAAACTTTCCTTTGAACATCAAAGAGAACGCTGCTCTGGGAATTGGAGTGCAGGAAATTTTCTGCCTTAATGTCAGCTGACAAGCTGTTTTAAAGGAAGTGTGCATGCATGCACGTGAATTGGTACAATTCTTGAGGAAGCTTTGATGAACACTTTACTCTCCACAATTGGTTTGTGAACCGCTACAGTTTGTTTCATCCTGCATACGTACATGATTATTGATATAGCTATGAGCATAATTATTCACACAAAAAATTGGCTAGTTAGCTAACTATATTCAATGATTAGAATTTAAAGTAGAATGATGCACATACACACATGAAATCGGTAGCACATGTATTAATATAGCTGGCTTATAGAAACATTTTCACAATGGTGTTGTTTACTGCAACCTGAATACCTGTCACTTACAGGAATTTATTGAGCTGTTTGTAAGGTCAATATAGTTGATAAGTAGCTATATATGAGAAGCTATAATAATATTATAGTGCAAAGCACATACACTCAACATGTAAAGCATGCATGCATGCTCTTGTTAGGGGATCTATATAGGGGGCATGCTCCCCAAAATTATATATTTGCCCTCCTGAGATTGCCACCAGAATCTGGGCTTTGACTGCAGCTGTAGCTATAAATGCTGTGCTGGCCCGCGCTTGTATTGTAACTAAAGAATTTGTAGTTAGCAATTTGTTGGCAGCTGTGCTATGCATTTAAGGTCATGGCAATACAGTTTATATACAATCATCCAAACTCTAGCTACATTTTATAGTAGTTCAGTGCACAGCAATTCATGGCATCACGGCTTCCCTGCATCAGCCCGGCCCTGCCCGCTGGCATACTAGGACTAACGGCTATTATATACGATATAGCTACTAAGCTATAACTATAGTATGTAGCTTATATATATAGCTATGTAGCTTATTCTGATATAGCTAGTGTGAATGAACTTACGAATAGTACGTATTCCAATCGTGAAATGCATGCAGAGGTTGGCAGTTTCATCAAGCTTGCCATGGCTGACACGCGTTCCGGCGTACGTGTTTCACATGTAGCTATACACTTCTTTCTGCATCTGCCCGCGAACAGAATGAAATATCACGTGAATTGCAATTGTCTATGCAGCTGTATGGTGACCATGCAGACCGCTTTTTTCCGTTTTTATATTTGTAAATGTCACGCGAGCACATGCAGTTGTACTAGCTATGTAGCTATACCTCGTATAATGATACATATAAGTTAATCACGTGAATATACGTCATTATCAAAGGATCACGTGATTTTCTGATGGTATGTTGTATAGCTGTGTATGCACGTTATAGTTTCCCATAGTGTAAGTGTCTACTTACATGGAAAGATTTTACGTGAGTACTCCAAGTGGTGTAAAACCTTCCCATATATAATGCTGTGTATATATGTGGGATTAAAGAACGCTACTACCAACTAGTGTAAAAATCTCCCTAGATTAACTCCAGCATGAAGTGGTGTAAAAGCTTCCCATGAGTCACTCAAGGAAGTGGTCACTTAAAATCTTCCCTTGATAACTCCAGAAGTTTTTTTCCATTTTTACACTAAGATATGTAGGACCTGTATTATCTATGGTATAAGCGATAAACGCCCTGCGCGAAAATGGCAATCTGGCCAGGCGAGACTATATAGCCTTATGCGGCATTCAGCAGCTTTAAGATTATGAACTATAAATAGCCATGCATGGATCATCGGCTGATAGCACGCATGTACATGCAGAGCGGTATAGTCTCGTGAACCACCCCTTTTTTCTGATATATTCGGGTGGGAATATCATAAGAAAAAAAGAGGTGGTTCACGAGACTATGCATGCAGAGTACTATAGCCGCGGCTATGCTGAGCTACGTAGCTATAGCTATAGCTATATATAGCTATATATGGTTCTTGATAGGGCTGCGCCTATTATGCTTTTATATTATTCTTTTGAGAATTTCTTTTAAAGTTTACCTATTATTCCAAAATTATTCCCAACTTTTACCGATTATTCCTAAATTATTCTCTTAAACAATTACAATATATCCTACTTATTAAGTACACAACATAACATTTATTACCTTAATTGTGCAAGAATAGGCCCTCTACAGCATTTGAAGTTGTCATGGACACGAGAAATATTTGATTGTGGGTTTAAGTTTACATAATCTAAGCTCACATGTTAGACTTTGCAACAGCGTTTTTAACTTTTATCAGAGATAGCTACTAGAGAGTTTACAAGTGAGTGTTTTGTAGTTTATATCAGGTTTATAGTGTAGCATAACTGATAATAATTTGCCTTATTATTCCAGTATAATTCCCTATTATTCCAGCATATAATTCCCTAATTCTAATTCTTTTCACTTCTCATTATTCCCAAAATTATGCCGGCATATTAGGCGCAACCCTAGTTCTTGATATATATATATACTTAGCTATTTAACTATGCTCTTTTGAACAAACAAATAACTATGTAGTTAGGCCAGGCAAAGTTGATTTACAGTTTATCGTCAGAGCCCTTTCAAAAAAGCATGCGGGCGGGGAGGTCATTTTCACTATTCATTACCAAAAAATTCACTTTTTTCAAAGAAAATTATCGAAAGGCATTCAAAAATTTATGAGGGTTAGAAAAATCAGTCAAAAATTGGGGTAAAATAGCCATAATGAAATTAGAGGTGGTAGTGTTTGGAGTGATGCAGACGGTGACGATATAAACTGCAAATCAACTTTGCCTGGCCTTAAGTTGGTAGCTATATATATATACGTATAAATTATATAGGTTTAACATTTTATTATAGCTATAGCTGCACTGATGCATATGATCCATCATTAATTGATGCTGGAAGCATCAAAGTTTGCTTTTGATTAGAACAACTGACTTGCTAAAAGATGACTGCATGCATGCATGCATGTATATATGATACTCACTGCATGTAATTAATGATATAGCTATATAGCTAGCACGTGCACATGCATCCATGATGTATGATCAGGATTGGGAGGTTCAGCATGCAGTGCAGGGTGATTACATATAGACACAACTCATCAGACACATGAATTAGCATTTATATAATGATTGATTGATTGATTGATTGATTGATTGATAAGTTTAAACTCCACCATTTGGGCAAGCCGTTCTTCCAATCACTATAATGGTACCTATGTCTATACATACATAATACATACATACATACATACATACTATGATGAAGCCATACATCAAAGGAATTCCAAGGTGTATATACAAGCATATACACTTACTAGCGCACATCATAGTATACATATGAACCACGGCTAATACGATGAATATAACAAATGTATACGACCCTTGTCCTCAGTCATTGGAAGTTTACCATGATAAACCCCTTGCCCTTTATCATGGCAAACTTCCTCTAACCTCAGACTCGGGTCGTATATTTGTTATATTCACCTATTAGCCGTAGTTTATATTATATATATATATAGCTACCAACCCTTTATCTCTATTATCTACATGTGCACATTCATAAAGCTAAGTCAGCAGATATGCCCATGCATAATCATGAACATGGAGTGCATATAATATATATAATATAATTATACTGATTGAGGTCTATGTATAAATCATTATAAACACCAGTTTTGAAGGCCTAAAATACTTTTTAGCATAGCTAGCTACAGAGGCATAGGAAGCTGCATGTTAATGATCGGTCATCAGGATACATAGCTATAGCCGGCTACAATACATAGCTATACATTCCTAAAGTGAAAACAGATACTGAATGAAGGTGCTCCAGCATCCGGAGCACCTATGAAACAAATGTGCTTCTTAAAAGCCAGTAACCTTTGCATGGGAGTTAAGTAAATGGTCCCAAAGCAAGATACAGCTAGCTACACACACACACACACACACACACACACACACACACACACACACACACACACACACACACACACACACACACACACACACACACACACACACACACACACACACACACACACACACACACACACACACACACACACACACACACACACACACACACACACACACACACACACACACACACACACACACACACACACACACACACACACACACACACACACACACACACACACACACACACACACACACACACACACACACACACACACACACACACACACACACACACACACACACACACACACACACACACACACACACACACACACACACACACACACACACACACACACACACACACACGCACGCATACATACATACATACATACATACATACATACATACATACACACATAGGTGGCGGAAGTAGGGGGGGCCATGGCCCCTCTTAAATTTTAAGACTCTCCATAGGAATTCGATTTTTGCAATAGAAAATCACTTGAGTTTAGCCATGCAAGTGCCCCCCTTAACTTTCAGTAGCTTCCTCCGCCTCCGTCACTGCATGATGATACACACATACATACATAGCTGGGTGTGTGTGTATATGATTATGTAGCTACGTACATAGCCATGCAGTACCTTGTGCAGTTTTATTAGTAATATATAGCTATAGCTATACATGTAGACTTCAACATGTGAGTAGCTACGCCATAAAAGATTAAATTGTTCTGTATTGTACGTATGTATGTATGTGTGTGTGTGTGTGTGTGTGTGTGGGTGTGTGCGTGCGTGCGTGTGTGCGTGCATATGTATGTATGTATGTATGTATGTAGGTATGTATGTGTGTATGTATGTATGTATTAGCTATCATATGTATGAGTACATGAGATAGCATTAAGTATTGTTTATATCTAGCTACATAGCTCTATAGCTATATGTTTCAGTCTATCATACGCTGGTAACTGTTTGTTACCACAAATACAGATACACACACTTTAATGCATACAACTAGTTAGCTAATTGTTAACTATGATCAGTTGTTTCTGAATGGAAATTATAAGCAGGATTGCGTTGCAACTGTGGATCACTAACAGTATGTGGATTACCAACTTCAGAGTAAACAGGAGTTGTATCTGAATTTTCCTTGTATCCAACAGATTCAGACTCCTCATGAAGTGACACAGTTTCATAGGTAGCAGTTGGTTGGTTGGGTTGTATAACTGTTGTAGGATATTCGTATTTTGCTTTATCTTGCCTATTACCCTGCCCACTTGTATCTGAAGTTTCGTTGTTGCTAGCGCTACAAGTCAAAAGTTCAAACATGCAGTAAAATCAAAGGTGTGATGCAGTTAACTGATGATTGACGCAGGTGTAGGAAGCAGGGGTGCTCCAGGTGCTGGAGCACTCCCCACTCCATAAGAATGTGATTTTTCTTCATACAATAAATGATATGTCCTAAGAGGTGCATACTGCATAGATTTTTATAAAAACATCATCACTTATCAGAGTACCCTCATGAAGTTTTATAAATGGAATCACTTAAATCAAAAGTTAATAATACATATATATATAGAGAGGAGAGTATCCTACTCCTATATACCCCTGTAGAAATGCGTAGCATAAAGTTATGATGTAACATTTCCGAATTTATCCATTTCTTCCTGTAGTATAACAAGTGACGTCAACAACTGAACATATAGTATCATTAAAAATCAATTACCAATGTTTCAAAATCACTATTTCACCAAACTTTTTTACCACCAAAGTTTTTTACTATACGGTATGCTCGATGGTTTAGTGCACAACTTAAGTTCAGACTATCAGGCTAGTTATTTATATGGTTTGCACCACGAAACTAACCCAGTACTTACTTGAAAGAGAAACACTGTAAGTCATTGCGTAGTACCAGTTTTTTGTATTGTACTATGGTGTCGCGTGCACTAGCTCGTTGTTGCTATAGGCATTTTTGGGGCTTCACAAACGTCATAACACAAGACCCAGTGTCGTTATGTCATAACTTTACACTACGTGTTTCTACAGGGGTATATGGGAGTAGGATACTTTCCTCTCTCTATATATATTATTAACTCTTGCTTAAATGCATTATTATAGCTACCCTCTTGAAAAGTTCACTGGAATAGTAAATTTTACTCCTGAGATACCAATTTTTAAAGTTCATGATACGATTTTTGAAAACCATAAAGCAGAAGACTATCTAGCTATATACATAATAGTCTTCCCCTTTAAATTATTATCTGCTTTCCACATTCTCTATTACAGATAGACTTTAACTGCTAGCTGAAAATGCTTTCATGTGGTTTGATGAAATAGCTACACCTTGAAATGAACACTATTAAAATAGCTAAAATTTTGTTCATAGCTATAAGTATACGTAGCACTACGTAGGTGCATGGTGCATGCTAGCAATCACAAATACATATACGTAGCTAAGTAACTGCATGCATTCATATGGTTGACTTACTTTTCCACAGATTTATTGCCAATTGTTGACTCCATACTATACACATGATAGAATTATTTGTCATGTAACTATACTAAAATGTATACTGCATAGCTAGGAGTTATTGGACTTGTAATTCAAGTAACCACTAGTTAGCTATAGTCAGTTAATGTCTTCTAGATTTTAACCCCTGAATTCAGTGGTTATATATATATAGCTACTGTTTGTGATTCATGAGATTTGTGCTTGAGGTACATAGCTTAGTACACTAAGTTACTAACCCATAAAGATCATTTTCTATTATCACAGCAGTATTCGGTGCAACTTTGTCATGAATAAGTTCAATGATTCTTTGAGCATTTTTTGTTTTTCTCCAAATAAGAATTCCAATCATAACAACAACAATTAAAATAATCACTCCAACTACTACCACAACAGGTATACAGATATTTACTACATCAGAATCACTGGATGATGAAGCACTAGTCTGCTGTTGGTCAGTAACACTACAAGATGATAGAGGAGTCGTAGTAATAGTAATTGTAGTGGTAGATGTTATTATCGATGGAGTAGTGATTGATACTTGTACAGTGGTTGATACTTGTATAGTGGTAGTCACTGTTACCACAGGTGTCTGTTGTACAATTGGCCTGATCATGCAGGATGTAGGATCAGCAACTTCTGGGTCAGTGGCAGGTGGAACTTCACTGTCAGTCACATGATGTATCACTATAATAATCCATAGATTATAATAGCCATAGCTATACATATATAGCTACACATACCTTCATTATTATACGTACAACCATAGAAGTCAATCCCAATGCAACTAAAGAGAGTATCATATTCATCCACACTAAGTTGAACTTTGCTTGTGTTAATGGGTGTCCACAGCAAAAATGTTTCATCATCTGGACTATCCAGCCCAAAACTCTATATGTGATCATACCGGCATGCATATATATATATATATAGCTACAGCTATATAGCTACATAGCTATAACCATGTATATATATCACTATAAGTATGTATGTATAATACACATGCAATATTACATACTGAGATTCGGTCTATGGTCGTGTAAGTTATCCTCTCATTAGATGAACTGCTATACATGAACGAAAAGCCAGTGACATAATCGGATCCCTGCCCTCTAACAATGGCATAAAGTAAATATACTGGCTCAGTAAAATTCAAAGTAACACTTGGTGATAAATCCCGTGTTTCAGCACACCACCCTCTTGAAATATCCGTATGTGGAGAAAAAGAAGATGAAAAGATGATGTTCTCAGTGGGTAATATGTTGTTATTATTACTAACATCTCTTATTCGACTACACTCTACAGAAAATAACAAAGTTTCACATACGTAATTGAAAGTATATACGTAATTTATAACCGCAGTTAGCTATAGTTATGCATGAGACCACTATTTATGAGGCATATCTGATACATAATTATAATTACATATTAGACTACGTATTTCAGTGGCATATTTATGGGGGCAAGGGGGCTGTACCCCATGCACTTGCATACACCAGGGTGTATGTAAACTAAAACATTAATTCTTGCAATTAGTGTTATTTCTGTACATTTCAATGCATAATGATCTATACCATCTAAAGAGTTGCACCCATCACACCCCATGCTAGCTACTACTTTGGTTAACTCCTTCCCACAAAACTTCTAGATTTTAGAAGTGTTAATAAAATACATGCATTATATATAGGTGGCATGCATGTCTGTACTTTATATGAAAAAAATAAGGACTGTACCCTAGACCCTGCTTCAGAGATCCACTACTGTGCTTAGCCCCCTCCGTAGATCTGCGGGCCCCAGTATATAGCTAGCTAGTTAATCACCTTACCATGTAGCTATTGCTAATTATACTTATATTGAGAAAATATTGGTAGCCATAGCTATACTTAGCTATACTTAGCTATATATAGCTATGTGTACAGTATGTAGCTATATATAATTCATATATAGTGTATTCTTAGTTACTATAGTTATATACCTAAGCCTGAGCCAAGGATGAGGCTGTAGAATAACCAAATAGCTTAGGTGTCACATAATGTGCATAACCTTATAACTAACATTCAGACGTGTTGAGTATATAGCTAGTTATAGCTATAAGTCAACTCTTACAAAACAGGAGTAGCTTAGCTAACTTAATAATAAAATACTCTTTTCTACAATACTGAAGCATTTTATGCTTTTATTGAGTTGCCTTATAACTTCCATATAGCTATATATATGACATTAGTTACATGTACGTAACCAATGAAAATGGTACTAAATTAGTATACATAAAGTGTACATGTGGTAAACTTATTGCTATCATTACATACGTACACTTATAGCACTAACCATTAACCAAACAACCATAAAGTTCTAATTTCAGACAAGGTGATGCACCCTCCCATTCCAGTGGAACTATACGAATAAACCGTGCAATGACTGGGCGCATGAAGTTCTTTACATCTGGATCAGTTCTTTCCCTGCAAATATCAACTCCATTAAAGACCTATATTGACAGAAAAGATTCACATGATCATTATAGGTATAGGTTTATAAACAAGTATTCATGATCATGTATAGCTTCCCGGTTTCAATATTGAAACCGGGGAGCTATACATGATTTACTGTATATGTACAAAGATTGTTATATAGTTAAATTATTATATAATAATTGTAGTGTAGGTATCTACTACAGGTACACAGCAGAAGTGGCAAACCATTAAGCAAACTATAGAATAAGATTTACTGGCATGACACCTGTTTACAAATGACAATGTCTGGACTACTGAGTAGTTAAATGTACACACTTCTGATAAATATTGCTGCTTAGCCATTATTTAATCTACATCAAGACTCACAATAGTGAGTTGCAAGGTCAAGAAGAAGCAGCATTATGCAATGACTGAGTGAGTTATTTACACATATATGTATAGTACTGCTCAAAAATTTGTAGATGCTGTAGCTAAGCCGCCATAAAAGATATTGCTTAGTTATCACAGACCTATAGTACGTACATCTTTATTTACTCACAGACCATGCAGTCTTAGCTACTATATAGAATCAATGTACCAACGATGGAGGAAATTGGCAAATCAATCCTCAGTACAAGCCATTGCAAGTGCTATGGTGCTCGTTTATGCGACCACGCTCGACATCTAAAGGTGGCCAAGTGACAAAACCAATCAGTTGTGAAGATGCCCTGTACATCATTCAAGTACGTAAAATGATTTTAAATAAAAGGTGCAGCTAACTTCTTGGCCTTACCTTAATTGATATCAAAGTTTTTGGTTGCTTATAAACATGCAAAATGCTGCTTATGATTGGTCTTGCACATTTTTTACAGCCAGGCTGTAGGGTGCATACGTATACATTCATAGTACATACACATGCAACTATACTGAACTATAGTTAATTTTATTAAAACTCACATTTCCAATGGATTCCTCAGAAACTGCACAATAAAACTGATTTCCATCTGATCCATATTCCACATAGTATTCTGTTATGTAAAAGCTATTGCCGTAATAATCAATACCGTCTATAGCTATTGCCTCAACGACAACCTCAGCACCAAAATCAATTTGTAAATAATGATTAGGCGACTGCATTCCACACATACTACTAGCACACCACCCATCTCCTGACATCCTTGCCTCGATTGGTGGGTGAGATAGTATAGATGAAGTACCAGTGATCCTATCATCACTAACTAAATCAGAGTAAGGTTCATCACCATCATAGTCCAGCAATTGAATTTGTGATTGACATGGTCTCACTACATGGAATAAATAATAATGGCTGTAGCTATAATGTGATGATGCAGAAAGTCATAGCTATATAGAAGATGACTCATGCAAGCATATACGTATTATTACTAGAGTATGAAACAAATCATAATTGGCATAGTATAATAATTATTAGTGATTTCTCTGTTAGAAGAATGGGAGAAAGGCTGGCTACCACTTGCAAGAATTAAAAGTCTCATGATCACCCTGTACAGGTCAAGTCAACTGATTGACTGTACTGTGAGGGGCCAATAGGTGAGGCCATGGGAGTAGCTATATATACCCAAACTAGCATTTGCAGTTGTTTAATCAGTGGAGGAATCAAGCCAGCCCTCAAAACAGTGTAGTATACTGGATATCTTTCTGCAGACGGATATGTGCTGCCTGCATACCATCAGTTAGGCCAAGCAAACTCGATTCCTTGTTTCCCATCACCCGCCCGCATGGGTTTCAATACTACCGCCTCAACTTTCATTATCCTATTTTAACAAGCTTTTTTGATTTGATGAATTTTTGAATGTTTGAAAACAATTTACTATATAATGAATAATGAAAAATAACTGCCTGCCTGCATATAAACACAAAATTTAGTGCAACAAGGAATCAAGTTTGCCTGGCCTTAATGCATCCTGATTCACTATTAAATCATTGTATGCATGTAGCTACAATAACCCATCCCCTTTGCACCAAAACTGCTTAGGCAGCTATAGCTATAGCCATTGGGTATATGCAGGTATGTATGCTTTGAATTAAAGTTACAGCATACGAATTTAAAAGGCTTCCCACAAATGACTCTTACCATAGTGTATGCAGGGGTTTCCGATTATCATGAATCGGTGTCAATCTAGAATTTAAACTGCAAATACTCAATAGCTATAGCTATAGCTGCCGGGTTAAATGGTTTTCTCATGTGACCTAAAATAGCTACGTAGCTAGTAATATAGCTAGCAAGAACCAGACCCCAGTAGGGCGCTTATCGATTAGAGATTATAAGCGGCCGCTTGGTTGGGGCGGGCGCTTAAAATCTCCAATCAATAAGCGCTCTGCGGAAATAGGTGTGGTTCACGAGACCAATAGCAAGGCGCCAAACGGCTGTTTATCCCGGGCTAACATAATTGATAGGGACACGCCCCTGTGTATAAACTCTATACACTGTGACCTATAAAACAAGGCCTAAAAGGCCTATACGCAGCTATAATATACTGTGACACTTTACCCGGCAGTGTCCCTCCACTAGCTACGTATATAGCCGCTAGCTCAGTATCCCATTTATACTCAAAGATATATATGACCCGCGGCCTCAACATTACTGAACCTCAGGCCTCAACATTGGGGGAGCACGTTTGCAGTCCGGGCCTCAGTAGCCTTTTCACTTTTGTATGCATGGCCCGGCTGTAGCCCGCTGGCGGTGCCAATGACAAAACTGATTGATAATAATTAACACGCCAGGCAATATACAATTAGTCTTATAGTAAAACGAACCTCTTCTCGCTGCAAGTGTTACTTCGAGACAAAGAGTTATAAAGAGTAGTTGGCAGCAATGGGCCGGCATCGCTGGCATACGTACAACTACCTTTCGTGAAATCCCTGTAAATAATTAGAAATCCTGAAATCTAATCCTTCTTGTGCATCCAAAGGAAATTCAAACTATATAGCTAGCTAGCTATATATCTAAATATGCATGCATGATTTACTCTATATATATAGCAAGCACAATCACCAGTTATATTGTGGTACAGCCACTGTCGGTTGTAGAATTAAGTAACGCAAATAAATTAATAGCACATGCATATTCAATATCTGCACATGTATGCAAACTCTCAGCATGGTATGTCATGCATGGTGTCATGTCCATTTGTGGCATATGGCAACTGGCAAAACAGTGATGAAATTTTTACATGTGTGCACTATTAATTTTCATGCCCATTTGTGGCATATGGCAAAATAGTGATGATTTTCACAGGCATGCAGTATTAATTTTTGAGAGCTAGCAGTTACAGCAGTATGGTTCAAGACTTTAACAATCATTTTGTTTACTTTTTTGCAAATCCAGGCATAGTTACGTAGCTACATAATCATATAGCCCCTCACTGCGTACCATATACATGCGCATATAATATAGCTATATAGATACAAAATGACACGCATACAAGACATGCAATTAGCTAACTACTTATAATTTACATAGTCTGAATTAAGTGTCTCTTCATGTACATACAAAGGATTGTTTGTGTTCATAACGGTAGAAGTACTACCTGACTTTGCAGCAGAATCAGTCCTTTTTGAAGAAGGTACTACATTAGAGGCAGCTGACTGATCACTGTATCTTTCAGGTAGAAAAGCCGGATAATCATAGATGCTTTTATCAGCCTTACTAAAAGCAGGATTTTCCATCCTAAACAATTACCACAGCACTATAGTATAGCTACATGTACAATCATTACTTACTAAATGTAGCTAGCTAATTTGAATTGAATTTGAATTTAATACTGGGCAGACAGACTAGCTGATAGGCCCAGATTAAGTGCAGTAAATGCAATACAGAGTGAAATTTTCAACTTGGTCATTTGGTGGCAACATGCATGAAGCAATGGCCTCACATTAAAAACTTAATAAAACACACCACCAAATTTCTGCTATACAGTATGGCCATTCATTACATGCAGTGCTGCATAAAACACTCGGTGAGTATATAGCTACAGTATATAAATGACATATCATAACATTATTGCCGGTCATTCAGGGATCTATAAATTAAAAATCCTACCCTTGGTCGTGTGATCCGCCAAGGGCGTACACTCAATTTTGACACATTTTCTCAGGTCGGGCGGCTCGGGTTGCACTTTATATGACTAAAATGTCGAGAGTAAGGTGAGGCTATAAATGTACCTAATGCACATCCATATTATTAATATATGCTCGGACCCCTTAAATGATATTTATGTATATAGCTAGCCAGTTATGTATATACACTTAATGAAAATATTCTATATGCAGGATGAAAATAACGGTTGGCCATTGGCTAGTTTTTCCAGTCATGTTTGTCTGACACATTTCAGATCTAACAAGGCTAGAGGTATAATGCATGGTTGACACTTAGCTACCAAGTTATTGTAGCTGACACAAAACAATTTTTTGTTGCTAGGAGATAAACTAGCTATATAGAAGGAAAGTTCCCTCCTACCTTGTTTATCTCCTAACAACAACAATTAGCTTCAATAACATTGGTATTTTGAGCATTGGTTGGTTGTCTGTTGACACGTCAGATCAACATTAACTAGTATATTATTTGTGACTGCTATATTAGAGAGTATTACCAATCCAGATTTTTAACCCATCTGATCCGGATATGTGGATAACTGATTGACCCGACCTGCTGCTGATGGCTACTTTTGAATGTTATTTTCATCCCTGTTAAATTCTATTGCATGATATGCACGTACATTACAGGACGTAGCTAGCTAGCTGGCTAAATGCACTGATGCATACAAAGTAACTAACCCATACAAATCATTGTAAACCATTTCCAGATTGTTTGTGCCAACATTGTATGCCACCTTCTGTCTAAGCCTCCAAACAACAAAAATGACGATGACACACACTACCACAGCAATGACCATAGCAACCGGAACACAAATAGCCACTGCATTGCAACTATTTCTACCATCATCAGTAACTTGTTGATTATAACACTGAGCAGGTGATGGACTGATCAGTATAGTTATACACTGAGATGGAGTAGCAGACACAGTGCTTGTGACAGTAACAGTAGGCAGTGTATTAATTCTTAGAGTTGTGGACTGTGATGTAGCAGCATGAACAGTGCTAGTGATTATAACTGTAGTAATCCCAGCGACTTGAGTAGTTGTACATGCTGGAGTACTGATGATGTATGGAGTGACTACCATATTTGTGCAGGTAGAAATTGTTGGATCGGGATTTATAGATGTAGTAGATAGTAATGAAATGGAGTGATCAATAACTGCATATCATTCATTACAATAAGTTACAGGTTTTACACAAACTACAGACACATGTGCACATGCAAAATGGAAATCCCAAGTTAGGTTTCTCAAGGGCCAGAGCCATCCATACAGCAAGCACCATTATACAATAGCAAAGTATTATACACATAGCTACGTATATGCATGAGTGCATAAAACCCATGTGATTTGTGTAAAGTCCATGCACTTCAAAAAATAATTTTATGAATGCTTTTGTTGCTATAGCTACATAGTAGCATGAAAGAAATCAAAGTAATAAGCTTGAAAAATGTCATCATAAATTCTGTCCTATAAATGTTTTATGGTATCAATAGCTATAGCTAACTACACTGTGTAGCTATATATGTACAAAATTCCAACAGTATAATAATAATACATACGTACACTTACCATGACTGGATAAACATCCTGTTAACTGAACAGCAAAACAAACTGGATTAATAAGGGGAGTAATGCCAGCATTGAGCTCAAACCCCAACTGGGTTGTATTAACAGCAGGCCATAATGGTATTATACGTGTGTTAAAAA
>OZ005748.1:12695934-12705934 GCA_963930835.1 Spongia lamella
ATAAACAGTACTAGTGACAGTAACTGTAACTGTAGTAACAGCAGCTTGAGAACTGGGACATGTTGCAGTGGATTCTACTGGTGTAGTAATCATAGATGAACTGACCACCACATTGGTAATAGTTCTGCTGGTAGATATTGTTGGATCAGCGTTTACGGTTGTAGTAGATGATAACAGAATGGAATGGTCAACAACTGTCATACAAAAAGTAACAGATAAAAATAATAATTATGTACAGTAGATATATACACAATACACATAGTGTAAATGCCTCATGCACTTCCATACTCTCTAATAGAGCAGTCATAAACTAAAGCATAATTGGAGCATAACACAAGCAGTTGCAGTTCTTGTTGTACAAGTACAATTTACATTAAAAAGGTAGTTATAGTAACATCCTGTTGATGTATGGTTTCTAAGGAGTATGAGGTGTGGTTGATTTGTAACATAAGATTTTATAACATTAAGATGTATGCTCCCGGAAATTCAGTCAGGAATGGGTTATTCAGCAAATTTTAGTTTACTGTAACACAATGTGGATCATTTGAACCTCCAATTTAGCGATGACGAATCCTGAATTCCCCTCAATAGGTTTTCCCATCCATATACAAACTTAATGTATACACGAGTATACACTCATTATGCTTACATGCATACACACATGGATATACAGACCATGCACACACATAAATGCACACAGCACACACATGCATACATGCATATACTCTATCATACATATGCACACATGTATACTTAATCCACATATATGTACATGCATGCACTAGGGCTCAAACGAATATTCAAATATTTGACAAATGTTCGTATTCGCAAATATTCGAATACAATTTTTGATATTCGAATATTCGTTTCAAACCAATTACACTGCATAGCATGCAGAAAAATCTTTGATCTTACGTAGATACCTTTAATTTATGTGTTGAAGTTACATGTGGTACCATAGATAATACATGCTTAATATGGATAACTAACGCGCCTAGTAACCATTCGACAATGCTCGTTACGGGTGGTGTTGCTGCATGTGAGACATAAACCTGCTGAAAAAGTCACCGGTTGTTCATCGTGTTTTGGCAATAGTTCTAATGCACTTCCAATATATAGTGCAACGATTTACGACATCTTGCAAAGTTTAAAAAAGCCATCCGAAAAAACTACACAAAAGTTTTATTCCTTGAGGCTATGCTAACTTTGTGTAGTTTTTATGAAGAGAAATATCAAATCTTTGATCAAATCTTTGTTTACACGAGTGTTTTTTAATATACATACAGTGCATTAGAACTTCCCTGGTCTTTTCATATCATGACTACATCGGATTTGGAGTTTGTTTGCCGCTGGCAACCGTAAGGAGCATTGCTGACAATGCATATACATGTTGTTAAGTGTGTTACTTATCCATATTAAGTGTGTATTATCTATGGTTGTACGCATCATAATAATTTGGAAGTGCAAAAAAGAATATTTAACTGCCATTACAGAATATTCAAATACAAAAATCACTAATTGTTTGGGCCTTAGTATCCACACACACACACATGCACATACGTACATGCACACACTCATTGTACAAATACATACAAACACATACGCACAAAACATTCATACACAAAATACACCCAACAGTCCCAACTTATGGTAAAACAATCACAACAGTATTACCTTCACTGAAAACACATCCGTATAGTTTTATGCCAACACAGGCAAAGATCTCGACGTGCTCATCAATCCTTAACTCCACTACACTTGCATCAATTGGCTCCCAAAAGAGTACAGTATACAATCCGTTATCTCTCTGCCCATACACCTGAAATACGTAATGCTTCAATACCAGCAGAAATTACATGTATGACTATAAATTGTGTACATATGCATGAATGGCTAATATAAATGAGTACCAGTGAATTTCCCAAGCAATAACACATGCGTACATACATAGGGCATGAAATTTAATTTGGCGGTTTGGCGGATTTTTAAAATACCGTCAAACACCAATCACCCATGTTTGTATATGAAGCATTGGCTCATGTTTTATACCTCACTAAATTCCTCACTAAATTTGCCATATTTTCCTGCCGTATGGTAGACTAACTATATTTTCTTGCAATTCAAATTACATTAAGTTAGAAATTACTTTCGTAGCTGCTTGTATAGATAAAAAACTTATAATGAAAATTGTGTATAACACTGAATTGATAATAAAAGTCGGTGAGCAATTTATAGTTTTAGATTTTGACACAATTCAAGGCCAGTCTGGTGAGTGGTCACCTGGTAAAAGAATGGCGGGGTCAAACAGGGGCAGCTGAACTTACTCAAAGTTGTGGGGACGCAGGATACTAGCAAGACACATTTGTACTAAATTCCAATGAGCAACTCTTAATGGGTTGTGGGGCAAGTGTCCCCATTCCACCGCCTTTAGGGTCAAAACAAATGTTTAACATACCGAGGTGCCATCCACATCAGCATATACTGATCTTCCGGATGAACCGACGGTAATGTAAGAATATTCTTTGAGCCAATATATACTGACGCCTCTAGTGGTAGCATATGTTATGTACAGTGGTTGTGTGAATGTCAGAACAACACTAGGTGTGTTGTCCGTCCCCTGGGAACACCAAGCCTCACGAACATCATCCTGTGTACCAACTATTAATGAATATGTAGATGACTCATAAACATTGGCATCTGGTAGAAGAGTTCGATTATCACTGAGATTATTAACCTCGGGACACTCTAAAAATAAGATACAAGTTATACAGTACATATAAAATGTACAAGTGAGTATATAAGCGTATGAGAGTACATTACCTCTTACAAAGCATCCATATAACTCCATCCTAAAGCAAATCATAGGTCCAACCCATTCCATTGGAACTATCCGTATGTACTGTGCAATAACTGGGGTGCCAAATTGTTGGACTTGCTCAGGTTGAGTACAAGCGCCATTTCCATCAAACAGCTGTAACACAAGTATGTACATAGTTATGTGAATACATACATACATATTACACACACACACACACACACACACACACACACACACACACACACACACACACACACACACACACACACACACACACACACACACACACACACACACACACACACACCAGGGGCGGATCCAGGATTTTCTGAGAGGGGGGTCTGAACACAGAGGTGTATCTCTGAAGCAGGGGGTCTGGGGGGCACAGGCCCCCAGAATCTATAGAGTTTTTTGTTATTACAACACCAAAACCATGCTTATTATGCGATATAGAGCATATTTAAGTAAATACAAGGAAGTATTTAGCCAAATATGGAGTAGGGGGTGTGGTGGGTGCAACCCTAGGAAGATATAGGTTGTTTTATTATATAAAGTGCTAAAATGACACTTATTTCAAGAAATAATGCATTTTAGTGTGTTTTTATACCAATACATTACTCTTTTGGCTTCTTTGATATATTTCTGGAGGGGGGGGTCTCGAGACCCCAAAGACCCCCCTGGATCCGCCCCTGCACACGTATGTACATATACGTATAAATTGTGTATCCTTGGTTGAGCAGAATTACAGTATATCTCTGTACATTATAGCATAAATACCACTAGATACATACTGTGCCATCTTCTCCTAGAACACTGAAGAACTGCCCATCTGATCTAGCATATTCGACCATGTAACTTTCTAAGTAATTCCCATTGCTAGCAGCTGCGGTGCCGATTGCCTCCACCACAACTTCAGCTCCAAAATCAACCAAAAGATATTGCTCCATTGCTGTTGAAATATTTCCTTCACACATTGAGCCCAAGCTGACTGAGCACCAGCCACTGCTGGACATTCTTACATTCCATGGTGGATAACCCTGAATTGACGTACTGGCATTTATCCGATTATTATTTTGAACCAGATTATAGAATCCAGTAAGGAGTGTAATTCTGTTAATGCAGGAACCTGTATAATAACAAAAGTGAGGCAGACTTTAGACCCAGTGTATGACCAGGAGCTTAGTGTCTAGATAGCTAACTATATAAAAATAAGCATTAAGCCGGCAATCATTATGATAAGCGGGCTAGCACAGTATAGGCTTTTATAGTTTTACTGATCACCAATACCTTCTAACAATTATATGGTAAAGTTAGGGAGGAAAAATTTATAATAGTTGGAGTAGCAAAATTTGCACCATTCTCCCAACTCCTCTGGAATCGTTGAAATAACTGTCAAGTAACTAGGACTGAGCAGTGAGAACATACTAGCTGCTATATCAGAGGTATGTGTGTTAATTTGCATTAATATAGTACTGGAGCATAGATAAGATATACGTAACCATAAACATCGCAATATCATTACTAAGTAGCTCAGAATAAGCTCTAACCTGCAACACCAGCTGAGGCATGTGAGGCGATGTAGCCAACGGTAAAACATCCAACAAGTATGTGATAAGCTGAGTTAAATTTCATCAATTTTTCTTCTGGCTCACCAGTAAGCTAGCTTTTGTTTCTATAACCCAATAAGGTGAGTCTGGAGGGTGCGTCTCAAGTGGGCTGATGCCTCGGCTGATGCGCACGCACCCTTTCTAATTATATGTTATACGGCTAAGTATCCGGTAGTTTCTAACAAACGGAAATGGTTTACGCTTGGTTACTATGGGAACCTTGTTACTTTGTCGAAATCATTCACATTCTTGTGTATACTTAAAAAACATAAAGCACAATGGAAGAATATAAGGTAACATGCTTGTCGTCACAATTGAACTCTGTATTGTTAGTCAAACTACGCTTTTTCTTATTAATGCACACTAGAGCAACATCAAATTGCCAATACTCGCACAGAGGTCGTCAGCTTACGAGCCTTCAGAGTTATACCAAGTAAAAAATGACCAACAATGGCATTGATTCTTTGTATATTACATTCTATTAGATATACATGTGGTTATGTATCTATTTATGTCTGTGTGTGTGCGTGCGTGCTGCTGTGCATGATATGTTAAATATTGGAAAAACAGCAGTTATTGTTAGTAACATAGGTGTTAATTAAAGTCCATATTTAGAATAAACATGCACACTTCTTGGCTAGGTGTTTCTGAAGAATAGTCAGTACCCTCCATTGTTGAAGCCAGGCTCATGGACAAAAGCTGCTCCATATAAAGAAGAGAAACATCATAGGTCACCATCAGAGTCCATAGCCAATAATTATACTCCAACTAGCAATGAACTGAAGATAAGGACCTTACGAAAAAGGACTAGATCACTAAGTATCCTAAACAGTGTATAAATAATAAAATTTACAGTTTGTAGTATAGAAATAATAGAATGTGTCCCAGTGTTTTGCTTTAACCATCTGTGTAATAGCTCCATCAAGCATGTCAATGTCTCGGCATGATCTACCTCCAAAGTCACCAGGCCCACCCCCTCCACTGCCTCCAGGTTACCACAAAAAACAGAAGTGTGGCCCATCAGGGGTGGATCCTTCTCCATCTCGTCCTTTGTCTCCAAAAGAGCAGTGCAACCTGACCGAGGAATATCAAGTTTGGGAGCAGCAGGTAGCCGGCGAACCTACCGAAGCAGATCTTGAGGTTGGAATTTCTCTTATTAAGTATAGGGGATGTGTTTTCTATTTGTTATGAGAAGGTGGTTGTAACTGCTAGTTCTATAAGCCATAAAATATTGTCTGAAACTTACATCATACCATTTTCCCTAGCGATATTATCACTACATCACAAAAGAGATAAAGCCAGATGCATTGTGTCCAATGCCTGATGATTTCATGCCAAACATAAAACAATATATTCCACAGCGTTTGCTGACCAACCCTGATTATGAGTCACTGCGAGTGGAGCTGTCAGAAGAAATCAGTACAGATTATCAGTTTAGCATGAGAAAATCCATTGGTACACACACACATACACACACACACACACACACACACACACACACACACACACACACACACACACACACACACACACACACACACACACACACACACACACACACACGGTAATAATTTTAATATGAAGTTTTATGGCATGCATGTGTGCTTTGTAGTTGATTATGTACTAAAAGACCCAACAGAAATGAGCAGGTTAAAAATTAATGCAATACCACAACCCTATCCCCGGAAGTAAGCTACTGTGTTCTTGCTGTTGACTCATCATATGTGTGTGTTGTGTAGAACTATTAGAGCACCAGTCCCTTGGCACGATAGCTATTCTAGAGCTCAGGAAACACAGAATTCACAGCTATTTATTGCTAATACTGTGATGAAGGAACTGAGGCATCTTTGGGACAACAAGTAAGCATGTATAACATTCATCCTACACGTGTGTCCACTGGTCTTGTATTCCTACATCATTTTTCCTTCACATTTGGATGAGAAAAGGGTCTGGTATCATAGTTACCATCAAGTGGTGTGTTTTTAGCGTATCAATTAAGAAAATCATTTAACACGAAGGCCTTATAACTTCCTTTGTATTAATATAAATTATGTGTTAACTTGTGTGACAACTCAACACCCATTATAAAGCTAATGTGTCATTGCACCACTCAATACAATTATTATATACAATTTATTGATCATGATATACCAGACCTTTTAAAACAAATGGCAATGCCAGATTGATATGTATGTACATAACGTATGACATGTGGTCTAAAGCTTGAATAGCAAACAGTTGTAATACTATTATGTATGCATATGTGTAGGTATTGTCTCATGCGTGTGGTGGATATAGTCAAGTTAAGGGAGTCACAGTTACCAGTTGATCCAAGTGAATTTGAAGTTTTAGTACGAAAACATTGCAGTGATGCTAGGGAAGCATTCCAGTACAGGTATTGTGATATAATACACCTACTATGTTGTATGCTAATTGTTTCAGGTGGGTGCAAGAGTGTGGGGACATATTCCGTACGCACAAATCATCTTGGGGTTACTTGGTGCCAACAAGTCCACACCACAGTGCGACACTGGTGGAGCACTTCTTCAACTGTGCCTGCAGCTTGATGGCCATACAAATCCGTGAAGCAGTCCGGAATTCTCTAAATGATTTTGTGGAATTCTTTCAACTGTATGAGGTAAAGAACTTAAAATATTTTGTAGTGCATAAACAAATCTACTAGATTCGAACAAACCTTTGAAAGTTCCAACCTTCGAATGTTAAATGTAACATTCAAATACATTTAACATTCGAAATATGTATAATAGAGTGTGTTGGTACTTTGTGTAATCCAGCAACCAAAAAGGTGAATTTGTAATTGATGACTGACATTGATTGTACAAGATTATTGTGCCTTATGGCTTTATTAATAGAAAATGCATTTTGCTGATAACTTTAGTACATGTATGAAATTTAATGTGTTGTAAGAAACATTCATTGAAGCTTCAAAGGTTGTAGACAAACCTTCGAGGGTATAAATTGACATTCCTTTATGCACAAGTATTTTGCTATTGAAATACTCTATTAAAGCAGTCAAGTTGTGCCTCTGCTAATGTGTGCTGTTTTATTCCATTAGGAAGGGAACGATTATGAAGGTGACTACAGTGATATGAGATATGTGTATCAGAATGTAAGTCATGCAATATTATATGAACTATTGATCCTGTTTCTCATGGACACTTATAAATCAGCCATTCTAAATGGCACTTATTTCAGAACCAATGCTATATACATGTGGAATCCTGTAATGGGATTCCATTATGGAACTGTTTGGGGGGGATTTATGGTTCCTGTGTTTAATTGTGTAATGTAGGTGTTTCGGTTGGAAGTTGTATTGAAAGGAACTGACCTTCAGTTTAGCCCACCGATGACTGAGTTAGAGGCAATCATCAGCAGGCTGATAGTCTGTATAGTTGAGAGTACCCATTCATTGCCAAGGGTAATGTTTTGTTTATGTATGTGTGTATGTGTGTATGTATGTATGTATGTATGTATGTATGTATGTATGTATGTATGTATGTATGTATGTATGTATGTATGTATGTATGTATGTATGTATGTATGTATGTATGTATGTATGTATGTATGTCACACAATGTCAAGTAACCAGATATTGTTCAGACATGATCTGACATTCCCAGACAAACATGAGTGTGTTAATGTCCTTACAATTTTATATACTACATATTTTAGTACTGACATCTCAAATAACTGGCTGTCCCTTACAGTTTTTGATTATGTATTATTTCTGCTATTGTAAATTACCATTTTCTGCTGCTGCTTTAGGTTGAGCATGTGTTGTTCCCAGACCTTAAAGGTCATGATATGGTGATCCCGGCTGTTCCACTTGATGACAAGATTGTTAGCATAGCCAGAGAACAGGCGCTTGACTTGTTGAGAAGAAATTTTGCTGGACCCAAAAAGTATACACTAGCTATGCACATATTTGCATAAACTATCCTTTTATTCATAGGTATCTATCGTTGTACGCAAAATATAATCCATTACTGGATGGATCAGCTAGTGCACAAGTTGACAGCTTTTTAGCTGAGGACAATGAACTTGAAGTATATGGAAAGGTGCTATAGTGAATGCTCTATTAGAATATCTTGTGTATTATGTTGTGAAAGTAAATAACTAATTCTTGTTTTAGTGAATTGTTTTAATTCACGAAAATTTAAATATAGGAATATGTGTTTTGCCATAACCTGGATGATAATTATGGTTTGTATTTATTTTCAGAGAATTCAAAAGTTCCATGCACAGAATGAAGAGTTGCTCACCCTCTCCACTACAGTGCCACTCAACTTAATACAGTTGGATTGTAATGATATCAATGCCTTGCTGGCCAAGAGACCATTGGCTCTGGCCGACAAGATCATCACCTCATTAGTCAATAAGAACAGAGAGATGAATCGACAGTGAGTGACATAAACCAGCTTGTGTAATACGTACATAATGGTTAGGTTATTAATCCAGTTTGTAGTTAAATTAAATACTCCATTATAGTAAAAAGGAATATTTTTTGAATGTATGATTTGTTGAACTACATAATACTGATCATGAAATTGTCAAGTTTTGTTTCCATGTGTTGTGTGTTGTTGAGTGTGATTTGTGCTTACGTGGTATGTGTACATTAAAGTATTAAAAATTAAGAATGAGTGTGTATGTACGTATATTATTCTCTATTTTGTTAGGCTATGCCATCGCTATGATGAGGTGTCCACTAAAGTGTACGAGTCACCGGCAGACACACAACAACTTGTGGAGCTGGTGGAGTACGTAAAGGAGGTCAGTACGATGACCTTCTATCAGATGAACGATGAGGTGAAGGCTGCAGCCAAGAGGCTGCTCACCCTACTGGACCATGCTAGCTTCTCAGGTACGTAACAGATGTATGTGTAATGTATAGTACATATATACCACTATGCATTAATGTAATGAAGTGTGAGCATGTGGCTGGAGTAAATTATACACAAAATTGTATAGATGAAGATTTAAGATTGAATAATGAACTGTTTGGATGGCCAGCTAAGATAGAGCCAATGTTTGAAGTGAGTCAGTTGAAGTTGGCTAGCAAGAGAGAAGAAGCTGAGTTGGCGCTCAAGAACAAGTTAATACTGATTGTCAATGTGTGACCGTATGAACATGATAATATTATGCTGTGTAGAACTAAAGATTTTGGAGATTTACTCCAACAGTATCAAGATGAGATAGACATATTCAGAGAGAAGGAGGTACGTAGGATCATCTTTCTACATGTCACCATATACTAACATACGTACGTACGTACATACGTACATACGTACGTACGTACGTACGTACGTACATACATACATACATACGTACGTACATACATACATACATACATACATACATACATACATACATACTTACATATTTACATATGTACATGGATGGATGCATACATACGGTATACTGTAATAAATATATGTTTATTTACAGTTACCCAGAAGTGTAGATGATATTAAGAAGGTGGTGCAACAACTAGATGAACTAAACAAAAAGATTGAAGATGCCAATGAACTTGCTATGGTAGTCAATCTGTTTCCAT
>OZ005748.1:12710934-12790934 GCA_963930835.1 Spongia lamella
ACTATGCCCTCATTGGAGAGATTATGCTGTACTCTATGGGATTTGTGGACTCTAGGAGGTCTGTAATATAATATGTGTACTCCAAATCCACACATACGTAGTATTGTTATGTACATAAACATCGCACACTATGCATTAGTATTTTTAAACAATGCATTATCATACCTTTTACTTTTAGTCTTGCTCACAAGATTGTTGCTACATACAAACTGTGTTCGGAGCAGTTATCATCGCAGCATCATTATGATTATGGCATGAGAGCTGTCAAGAGCGTGCTGACTGCAGCTGGTAACCTGAAGCTAAAGTATCCAGATGAAAACGAGAGCGTATTACTGTTGAGAGCCATCAATGATGTGAATCTACCCAAATTTTTAGCCCAGGCATGTCATATTCAAGTACCATTGTTATACATGCATGTGTGACATACGTAAGAAAATGATATTTCACATTTATATATTGTGTATTAGTATTGTAATATGTGATTGGATTTTTGATAAGGAACATTTCATGTTAGGAATATTTTGGAATTGCTATTTTAGTACTAAAAGCTAAGACTTAAAATAGTAAGAAACTAGACTTATTCCAGGTTACAAGAGGTCCAGACATTTTTGCAGCATAATAATTGGATACCTTATAGCAGGTTTTATTTGCAAGGTGCAATTTTTGCGAATCATTCATTTTATAGTCTAGCAGTAATATTTGAATTTGTGAACTGCATGACAGCTACATAGAAAAGTCTATTGTTATTTGTACTTCTCAGTTTAAAATTTGCTAGCTTGTGATTCCTCGCAAAATTTTCACACAAAATAGGACCTCGCAGATAAAACCTGCTATACGGTACTTACAACTTTGAAAGCAACACATGTTGCAATATATTGCAATGTCCAATATGTGTTTATTATGTTGTATTGTTTCATCCTCATTATAGGACGTACCACTGTTTGAGGGAATAGTTAGTGATCTGTTCCCAGGGGTCAAACTACCAGAACCAGATTATGACAACCTCACAGACAGTCTAGTGCACAGTATTGGGACCATGGACTTGCAGCCAGTCGACTGGTTCATCACTAAAATCATACAGGTGATTATGGCAACTGAACACACAAAAACTTGTATATATATATTGATCATGTATTGTGGTACAGATCTACGAGATGATGTTAGTAAGACATGGTTTTATGATTGTGGGTGATCACATGGGAGGAAAGACTAGTGCAGCCAAGGTACATACCATATACGGTAATATTAGTGCTAAAAATATAATGTTTTGAAATATGCTGGAACCATTTTTAAGGTATATCCTTTGATCCTTTAGGTGTTGGCTGCCTCACTGGCTGATCTGAGTACCAGTGGTCTAATGGAGGAGTACAAAGTAGAATTCAAAATTATCAACCCAAAGTCAATCACAATGGGTCAACTGTATGGCTCCTTTGATCCCGTCTCACATGAGTGGTCTGATGGTATGTAAGTCTCAAAAGTACTGACCAAATTAGACCAGAGGAATTTACTATACATTATCAATGGGGAAGTCAATAAATTTACAATAGGAAAACAAATGTCCTGACAAATTTTAACCCTTATCATAAGTAGTGAATCTGTGGTGCAGTATTTTAAGGCTATCTGGCAGTTGTTATTACACCATCTGTATGTTCAGAGTGTCAGTATTTATATACGTGTTATTATGTATAGGGCTATTAGCTAATTCATTCAGGGAGCAGGCATCGTCGCAGAATGAGGATAGGAAGTGGATCATCTTTGATGGGCCCGTAGATGCTGTTTGGATTGAGAACATGAACACCGTTTTGGATGACAATAAGAAGGTATGCGTGATTGTGGTGTAGTATTTATATAGATAATATACATATGTAAGTACTTAATAGTAGGGATTGACACAAAAAACATAGAAATACCAAACCGTATGTAATAAGCCTGTTAGTCAATATTAGTGTATACACATGCGTACGTAAACTTAAAGTGTCTCTTCTTCTCCTGCAGCTGTGCTTGATGAGTGGAGAAATTATTCAGATGAGTGCCAAACAGAATCTGATATTTGAGCCGGAGGATCTAGAGCAAGCTTCTCCAGCAACGGTGTCTCGCTGTGGTATGATCTACATGGAACCACACCAGCTGGGATGGCAACCTTTATTTGAATCCTACATGGGAACTTTACCCAAACAAATCAATGAAGAAAACCAGGCGTTAATTAGAGACTTATTTGGCTGGCTTCTGCAGCCATGCCTGGAGTTTATCAGGCACGATTGTAGGTTTTTTGTCTACACATCACCCAACCATCTTGCCTTTTCCCTCATGAGACTTTACAGTAGCTTGATGGATGAGATTAGAGGATCTGGAGTAAATGATACCCCTAAAATGGCAGCTTCTCAGGTTAGTTTATAATAAGCTACTGCATATATAAGATATTGTGATATATACTGCCTTTAGATAACATTGCAACTGCAAGGCCTCTTCTTATTCTCGGTGGTTTGGACTATAGCTGGCACAATCACTGGTGACTCTAGAAAGAAATTTGACACTTACTTTAGGACTCTTATTTCTGGTACCAATGCTGCTCATCCTAAGCCTAAATCAGTCAAACTCACCAAGGTATACAATGATATCAAAGGTTAAATCATATATTGTGATTTCTTTAGAGTAATGTTTTCCCTGAAAGAGGGACCGTGTTTGATTACTACTTCCAGAAGGCTGGTGGCACATGGAACCAGTGGGAAGACTTGATTGAGAGAGGAAGTACCATCCCTGCCAATGCCAAAGTGAATATTTTATGTATTTCAGTAATTTGAAATTCAGTTATTCGAAAGTAATTATGTATTTCAAAAATAATTACGTATTTCAAAAAATAATTATGTATTTCATTTTTAACATAAATAGGTCAGTGATCTGATCATTCCAACAGCTGATACAGTGAGGCAGACATTCTTCTTAGATGTCTACGTCACTCATGAAGTCCCACTGCTGTTTGTTGGGCCAACCGGAACAGGAAAATCTGCCATTACTAATAACTACTTAGTCAAACTACCGAAGGATAAGTATGTATGCTTCATCCATCACCTTCCTTGTGTTATTTATTGATGGTTTTTACATATTAGGTATATACCAAATTTAGTGAATTTCTCAGCAAGAACTTCGGCCAATCAAACTCAGGATATTATCATGTCCAAGCTTGATAGACGTCGTAAAGGAGTCTATGGTCCACCGATGGGTAAAAGAGCCGTCGTATTTGTTGATGATTTAAATATGCCGTCTAAAGAGAAATACGGTGCTCAGCCGCCCATTGAACTGTTAAGACAGGTACGTAGAAGTTAACAATTATTCTATGTTGAGATATTATACATATGTGCACATGTATATGGCATATATATTGTTGCTGATTCAAATATTGGAAATTGCCTTATCAGCCTTAAAAACTGTTTATGCTTTAGTAGGAGATGTCAAAACTGTTAGTAGATATTTTCATTTCATAACAGTATGAAGGTAGTGCATGACATCATTTTAAAGAAAAATTGTTTACTATTCCAGTCTTGATCTTAATGTCAATAATTGAAGGTGATATGCTTAAGCATATAATCTCCATATATTATGACATATGTCAAATGTATTTCAGCATGTTTTATCAGAAAATTAACCACTGTATATCGATTTATCAGTGTGTATATGCATGTGTAGTGGATTGATCATCATCACTGGTATGATAAGAAGGATACTTCAAAATTAGAATTGACAGATGTGGTGAGTTAGAATTAGAATTGTCAATACGTAATTGTAATTATGTAATTGTACTTGGATATACTATTGCTTTATTAGAACTATTACATTTTTATAGCTACATATGTATGTAATTCATGCAAGTTCTCTTTGTCTCACTGTAGCTGTTAGTCAGTGGGATGGGTCCACCTGGAGGTGGCCGGAACACGATCACTAATCGCTTTACCAGACACTTCAACATTGTCAGCATCGACGGCTTTGATGACAACACGATGACTCGTATCTTCTCCTCCATTGTGGACTGGCATTTTGCCAAGGGATTTGATGCAGTCTTCAACAGGCTAGGGAAGGTGTGTTAATTATATAAAAGTTTCATTTTAAAAATAGAAAATCAAATTTACAGGTGATGGTTCAAGCTACAATGGATGTTTACAAAGGTGCAGTGACCAATTTTCTACCAACTCCATCAAAGTCTCATTATGTGTTCAATCTGAGAGATTTCTCTCGTGTGGTGCAGGGAGTACTGCTGGTGCCTAAGACTCACATGACAGAAGGGGATAAGCTGATAAGACTGTGGATACATGAAGTGTACAGAGTATTCTATGATCGATTAGTAGATGACAGTGATAGGTGTGTGTGCTGTGTGTGTTTGTGTGTGTGTTTGATTGTGTGTGTTACTGTGTGTGTGTGTGTGTGTGTGTGTGTGTGTTAGTGTGTATGTACATATGTATAGTGTATGTGATGTCTGTATGTGTGTATTTGTCCGTATATGCACACATGTGCTAAGAAGGTCAAAAACATGCATTGAATTTCATGTATTTTACTTTTCTTTTAGGGAGATGTTTTTCAATTTGCTCAATGAAATTTTACAGAATCACTTCAAGACCAGTTTTGATAAGTTGTTAAGTCATTTAGCTACTGGGCCTAAACTAAAAGATGATGACATTCGTAGTCTGTTCTTTGGTGATTACTTGAGTGGTAGTGGTAGTGGGGAGGGTAAAGTGTATGATGAGTTAACCGATTATAACAAGCTGACTGAGGCAATGGAGAGGTACGTAAATGATCTTGAGTGGTATCTAGTGTAGTGTGTCCGTGTGTATGTGGTATAGTGCAGTTAATCCAGAGCAGTGTAAAATAACGCCTCTAGTTTTACGTATGCTACTTTTCCTCCATAGGTAGTGTCTATTAGATAGTGAAACTAGTTGTGGAGTAGTACTGATACATTATAATTTACGTATGTATTTACACACAGTTACTTAGAGGACTACAATCAGATGAGCAAAGCTCCGATGTCACTGGTGATGTTCAAGTTCATCATTGAGCACATCTCACGTATCAGTCGAGTGTTGAAACAGGATAACGGTCACGTGCTACTAATTGGTCAGTCATCTGAACCGTAAATAAGACCAGGGGTGTGACCTATACTGTATAGGAATTGGCGGCAGCGGGCGACAGAGCTCATGCAAGATGGCCACATTTATGGCTGACTACGAATTATTTCAGATTGAAATAACTAAAAACTATACTACTGTGGAATGGAGGGATGACTTGAAAAAAGTATAACAAAGCTATAATATCACTACATAGCATCATTACAGTGATCTTTCAGTTGTTGCTGAAGGCTGGAGTGGAGGGGAAACAGACGGTATTCTTATTCGGTGACAATCAGATCAAAGATGAGTCATTTGTGGAGGACATCAACATGATCCTCAACACTGGAGACGTGCCAAACATTTACCCTGCTGATGAGAAAGCAGAAATCATTGAGAAGATGCAAGCAGTAGCAAGAGCCCAGGTATATAATAACGTGTTACACGTATGCATTAAGCAGTAATTTAATGTGGTACTTAATAGCTTAGTTGAAGGTGCTATTTTTTGTTGTTAGGGCCGTAAGATAGAGGCTACCCCAGTGACCATGTACAACTTGTTCATTGAGAGAGTGAAGGAAAATCTTCATGTTGTGTTGGCCATGAGTCCTATTGGGGATGCCTTTAGAAACCGACTGAGGATGTTTCCCTCTTTAATCAACTGTTGTACCATTGATTGGTTCCAGGTATCCTAGCTACATTGTATGTGACCTGATTTGCAAAAAGGGATCTTTTGCAACTTTGATTGTTGTATGTAGTTAAGCTACGTATTAAGTCGAAATTTGTTGTCAAATTAGTTAAATAATAGAAAAGTCTTTCCACTAAATTTCAGAGCTACTGGTCAACCATAAACTGAGTTACATCCCTTGAAAATTGGATGCGTGTATAAGACTCCTTTTCGCAAATCCAGTCACATACGTATGTATGTATGTATGTATGTATGTATGTATGTATGTATGTATGTATGTATGTATGTATGTATGTATGTATGTATGTATGTATGTATGTATGTATGCATGCATGCATGTATGTATGTATGTATGTATATACGTGCATTTGCAATGTTTGTGTGCACACAAGAATTACGTATTGCTCTAAACACAATGTGTTATATGTACGTAGGCATGGCCACAAGATGCGTTGGAGATGGTTGCTAATAAATTTCTGGAAGACGTTGACCTGGAGGGTGAAGCTCACAAACAATGTGTAACCATGTGTCAGTATTTCCACCAGAGTGTCCGAACCATGTCTGAGAAGTACACAAGTTATTTGTACAATATTTTTTTATCTCTGTAATTTTTAAAACAAGGTACTATGCTATTCTGCGTCGTCACAACTATGTGACTCCTACTTCTTATTTGGAACTTATTCTAACATTCAAATCTCTGCTAGCTAAAAAACGGAATGAAATAATGTTGCTGAAACAACGTTATGTAACTGGACTGGAGAAACTGGCATTTGCCGCTTCACAGGTTGGAACCAAGTTTCTCTGTACAATACGGCATGTGTCTCCTCTGATAGGTGTCTGAGATGCAGCAGCAACTACAGGATCTTCAGCCAGAGTTGATACAAACCTCAGAGGAAACCAAGAAGTTGATGGTGAAGATTGAAAAGGACACTGTTGAAGCAGAAGCAAAGAAAGAAGTAATTTTTAATCAAGATTTTTTATTTGTATTTAGTTATAAGCAAGTAGAGCGTTTACGTAAGCATTTACTTTTCGTGACAGGTGGTCGCTGCAGATGAAGCAGTTGCTAATGAAGCAGCTGCAAAGGCTAAGAGCATTAAGGAGGATTGTGAGAACGATTTGGCTGAAGCGATTCCAGCCCTGGAGAGTGCTCTGTCCGCCCTGGATACTCTAAAACCGTCGGACATCACTCTCGTCAAGACCATGAAGGTTTGTAAACCACAACACTAAAACACTCTAATTGTACAAATCACCGGATTTAGGAAAACATGCATAGTTCACAACTTCACACATCCGATTTTTCTCATTCAACGGTCATAAAATCTGGTAGGAACAGTACACAGATCTGAAATTTACAGGGATGATAGAGGAATGGTAGCTCTATAAACCTTGTAAATTTCAAGCCAATCTACAGATTTCATGAATCTTTAAAGTTGAAAAATTGGATGTGTGAACTATGTACATTTTTGCAAATCCGGTCATTATGAACGTTATCTGTTCTTTCACAGAATCCACCTTCAGTAGTAAAGCTAGTCATGGAGGCAGTGTGTATCATGAAATCTATTAAGCCAGAGAGGAAACCTGATCCTAGTGGATCGGGTAAGATGATTGAGGACTTCTGGGGGCCATCACAGAAGCTTCTAGGAGACTTGAAATTTCTGGAAACACTGAAAAGCTACGACAAGGATAACATTCCCCAAGCTGTCATGAAGAAAATCAGAGACAGGTATGTCAAGTATTGTTCAAATATGTATTTTATGTTGCTTGTAGATATATGAATAATCCTGAATTTGACCCAGTCGTGGTTAAGAATGCTTCTACTGCTTGTGAGGGTTTGTGTAAGTGGGTCAGAGCCATGGAAGTGTATGAAAGAGTGGCTAAGGTAAGACTATGCAAATAATACAATACATTAGTACTTGCCCTCCTTAGGTTGTGGCTCCAAAGAAACTAAAGTTAGCAGAGGCAGAAGGTGAATTGTCGGTTCAGATGGCCAAGCTGAATGCAAAAAGAGCTGAACTGAAAGGGGTAAGGATTGGACTAAATGTAGAACCTGAATTATCAATAATGTACACATCTCAGGTATTAGACAAGCTACAGCTGCTCAATGACGAATTTGATGCCAATCAGACAAAGAAGATGCAACTTGAACAGAACATTGATCTCTGCTCCAAGAAGCTTGATCGAGCCGAGAAACTGATTGGTGGCCTAGGGGGAGAAAAGGAACGCTGGGGAGAAGCTGCCAGAGTTTTAGGAGAAAGGTAAACAATATGCATATGTCTGTCTCTTATATTTAACTCTTTGATTTTTAGATACTTAAATATTACTGGAGATGTGTTGTTGTCAGCTGGTGTTGTAGCTTATCTGGGGGCCTTTACTGTAGATTTTAGAAATGTAAGTAAAGTACATCATAACGTGTTCTTCTTGTGATAGTGTACGTGTTTTATGCTCCTCTCTCTGCAGGAATGCATCAGTGACTGGTTGAAGATGTGTAAGGACAAGAAGATTTTGTGTTCTAAGAATTTCTCAGTTAATGCAACACTTGGAGAACCAGTCAAGATCAGGGCCTGGCACATTGCTGGACTGCCAGTGGACTCTTTCTCCATTGATAATGGAATAATTGTGTCCAACTCAAGAAGATGGCCCTTAATGATTGATCCACAAGGTAAAACTTCACTAAACTAGTAGTAAAATTTCTTTTAAGCATAGGCAGCGGAAGTAGGGGGGCCATGGACCCTCTTAAATTTTTAAACTCCATAGGAATTCAAATATTGCAATAGAAAATCACTTGAGTTTAGCGAAGTGGCCCCCTAACTTTCAGTAGTTTCCTCCGCCCCTGCTGAGTTTTAAGCATGCCGAAAAGATCATCATTAAGTTTGGCTACCATTCACAAGGTCAGGCCAACAAGTGGGTGAAGAATATGGAACGTGCCAATAAGCTATCGGTGATCAAACTGTCCGACCCAAACTATGCACGTACACTGGAGAACAGTATACAGTTCGGTACTCCCGTCTTGTTGGAGAACGTTGGCGAGGAACTCGACCCTCTGCTGGAACCGTTACTGCTGAAGCTAACCTTCAAACAAGGAGGTGTTGAGGTACATAATGTTGGAATTGCCCATCGCTGAGTGTTTTAGATTATTTACTGCAGTACATACGACTTGGAGAGAATGTGATAGAGTTTAGTAAAGACTTCAGATTCTACATCACCACTAGACTGAGGAATCCTCACTATTTGCCAGAAGTGTCCGTTAAGGTACGTAAGTGCTTACATGCTGTATAGATAAGCTGAACACACTGAAAACGGCTGTTCCTAAAATAATTATCATAGTCCTCAGATGCCAAATATAGTTTTCCCTAAAGGGTAGTAGAGCAGTGCAACTTTTTCAAAATGTCTTTGATGTGTTTCAAAAATGATAAATATGCTTTGATGTTGTTGATCTACCGCTCTACCTTTTCATTCCTATTAGGGATAGACTTTCAGTACGTATGTGTTGTCTCCATAGGTCACTGTACTGAATTTCATGATCACCCCACTGGGACTGCAGGATCAGTTGCTGGGTATTGTGGCTGCAAAGGAGAAACCGGAGTTGGAGGAAAAGAAAAATGAACTCATCGTAGAGAGTGCTAAAAATCAAAAGCAGGTAAAACAACATGATGTGTTAGCTATAAATATTGTGGTACTTATTGATGTTCAGTTGAAAGAGATTGAGGATAAGATATTGGAGGTGTTGTCTAGTTCAGAGGGTAACATTTTGGAAGATGAAACGGCTATAAAAATCCTTTCGTCCTCAAAGACTCTGTCTGAAGAGATCACTGCTAAACAGGTATGCTGTAAAAATATTTAGAAATACTGGTGATGTATTTACAATTGCAGGAAATAGCTTCACAGACTGAAAAAGAAATTGATGAGACTCGTAATGGCTATAAGCCAGTGGCCATTCACTCCTCAATTCTATTCTTCTGTATATCAGATCTAGCTAGCATAGAGCCAATGTACCAATACTCTCTTACTTGGTTTATCAATCTCTTCTTACAGGTAAAATATAAACATGTTTATAATCGTAACCATATATCGTTTCTCTTGTAGTCCATTGCCAATAGTGAGAAGTCTTCTGAACTTGAGGAGCGCATACAGTCACTAAACGAACATTTTACTTATTCTATTTATTGTAATGTTTGCCGTTCCTTATTTGAGAAGGAAAAACTTTTGTTCTCCTTCATTCTCTGCATCAGAATATTGGGAGGAAAGTGAGTGAATATTGCAACAATGAACTTTAAAATATATTCCTACACAGGGGTAAAGTTGATGATGATACGTGGAGGTTTTTACTCACTGGGGGAGTGGCACTGGATAACCCTCATCCTAACCCTTATCCACAGTGGCTGACAGACAAAGCTTGGTCTGAAACTGTCCGTGCCTCGAACTTGAAGGATCTCAAAGGCTTGATGAATGGTTAAAAATTATATAATGTAATTTCTGATTTATTATAATAATTTTTAGATTTTTCACCAGAGTGGAAGGAAGTGTATGATTCTGTTGCCCCACAAGATGCACAGTACCCTGAGCCATGGCAGTTGAAGTTGACTGGTCTCAGCAGGATGGTTGTACTGAGGTGTATCCGACCTGACAAGATTGTACCAGCAGTACAGGTTAGTATGGCATAACCAGTTTTCTTACGTACTTGCATGTGTGAACTTTGACTGTTTTAGAACTTTATAGTGGAGGAGATGGGTCGTACTTATATTGAGCCGCCTACCTTCAACCTTTCCGGCAGTTATGCTGATTCTTATTGCTGCTCACCACTAATCTTTATTCTCTCTCCTGGAGCTGACCCCATGAATGGTCTCCTAAAGTTTGCCGAGGATATGGGGCTTGGTGGACTAAGGTGTCAAACCATCTCGTTGGGGCAAGGCCAAGTATGTTCAGAGTTGTTCACCACTTTCTAAACTTAATTGGTTAATAGGGCCCTATTGCTGCCAAGATGATTGATAATGCTATCAAAGAAGGCACTTGGGTTGTACTGCAGAATTGTCATTTGGCCACAAGCTGGATGCCAAAGCTGGAGAAGATCTGTGAAGAAGTAAGTTAAAACATTGTGTACTATACACATGCATAGCTCCTACTAAAACATTGTGTGGATGCTCCCATAGGTGATTTTACCTGAGAACACCCATAAAGATTTTCGGCTGTGGTTAACCAGTTATCCTTCAGAAGATTTTCCAGTCTCAATTCTACAAAATGGTCAGTGTGCTAGTGTATGGACAAACATTATGTTGTTGTTCTAAAGGTGTTAAAATGACTAATGAACCACCCAAAGGTCTGAGGGCTAATCTTTTACGTTCATACCTCAACGATCCAATTTCTGATCAATCATTTTTTGAGGGATGTAACAAGGTATGTGATGTCATTTCATCTAAATGTTCACATTATATCACTACTTATAGCCTAAGCCATGGAGAAAGTTGCTGTTTGGTTTGTGCTTCTTTCATGCACTGGTGCAAGAGAGACGCAAGTTTGGTGCACTGGGATGGAACATTCCATATGAATTCAATGAATCTGATCTTCGCATTAGTCTAAGGCAGCAACAGGTATAATATATGGTGCTGTAGATTTAGTGATCAAATTTATATAGGTGTACACTAATTATGTATTTAATGAATTCTTGATATTTTGAATTCTTGTTAGATGTTTCTCAATGAGTATGAAGACTTGCCACTAGCTGCATTGACATATCTTACTGGACAGTGTAACTATGGCGGCAGGGTGACTGATGATTGGGATCGCCGGCTGTTGGTTTCCCTACTCTCCATCTTCTACAATCTCAAGATAGTTGATAATGATAATCACAAGTGGGTATTCCCTAGGGTTGTTATATGATAATATTAGAATACACTTGTGGTAGCTGAAAATATTAGAATACACTTGTAGGAACAGTTTTAGGTCAAGAAATTATTTTTGTCTTGGCAGGTTTTCTCCTAGTGGTCAGTACTATGCTCCGCGCCACAGTGACTATCAGAGCTATGTTGATTATGTCAGAGAGTTACCCCTCATCCCTCATCCTGAGGTGTTCGGCCTGCACGAGAATGCTGACATCACCAAGGACAACCAAGAAACACTGCAGGTGTGGTGCGCTACACACACATACACACACACACACACACACGCACGCACACACCACACACAAATGCACATCCATGTGCGTGCATGATATATGCAATTGTTGGAATGGATAGATAATTGTAAACATTTGCTGTAGTTGTTTGATGGGATATTGTCAACGCTACCTCGTCAGTCTGGAGGCAGTGGAAAATCTTCACAAGATGTAGTGGATGAGTTAGCAAATGATATCCTCTCCAAGTTACCACCAGACTATGACATTGAAAAGGTTTATAAAATACATACTCCACTACACTAACCCTGATATCAATATCAGGTCATGGAACTATATCCAGTAGTATATGACGAGTCAATGAACACTGTGTTACGTCAGGAACTAATCCGGTTTAACCGGTTAACAAAGGTGGTACGCTCCACCTTGCAGAACATGCGAAAGGCACTGAAGGTGAGCCATCACGCATGCAGAGAGGCAGCAATTAGTGTATTCTAAATGTTTCATTCACAGGGTTTGGTAGTGATGTCATCAGAGTTAGAAGACGTGTTCACCAGTATGATAATGGGTAAAGTTCCTGCAGTTTGGGCAGCTAAATCGTATCCTTCCCTGAAGCCACTGGGTAGCTATATTACCGATCTACTCACAAGGTGCATAGAACAAAGAAATAAAACATAAATGATCATGTCTTCGAATGTGTAGGCTAAAGTTTTTCCAAGATTGGATCAATTCTGGAGCCCCCAATGTGTTCTGGTTATCTGGATTTTACTTTACCCAGTCATTCTTAACAGGCAAGCCTGACCATTGCTTCAGTCAGTGTCTGATTTTATTAACATCATCTCTACGTTAGGAGTGTCACAGAACTATGCCCGTAAGTATACCATCCCCATTGATCATCTCGGGTTTGAATTTGAAATCTTGAGGGATGAAGATGATATGGCAAAAAAACCAGATGATGGAGCATATGTTAAAGTAAGAGAGGGAGCTCTACACTTGCTCAAGTTTTTTTAGCATGTTTCACTGATCCCTTTAAATGTATATACATGCACTTGAATGATTGTATATAGGGATTATTTTTGGAAGGAGCTCGATGGGATCGTGAAGCTAAAGTGATAGGAGAATCTCTTCCTAAAATTCTCTATGACCAAATCCCTATCGTATCCTTTACTTTCTAGATATATACATTTACAGAGCTAACATCATCATAACAATTATGACTGTTCTCATAATTCCGTATAATTATCACCTCACCCTAATATAGAGCAACAGATATATACAGTAGAAAATAACTTCCTTGACCATAGACACTTTAGATTTGGGTTCAGCCTGGAGAAAGGTCGAAGGTTAAAAAGAAGTCAACCTACACTTGTCCCGTGTATAAAACCAGTGCCAGAAGGGGCACGTTATCTACTACAGGTCATTCTACAAATTATGTGCTCCCTATTGAACTGCCTTCAGATAAACCATCCAGTCACTGGATCAACCGTGGAGTAGCCGCATTGTGTCAATTGGATGACTAATATTATTATTATTGTTTATATTCCAACCTGGTCACTTATTTGATAATAAATATATTTGTCATTGTAATTGGAATTTGAGAAATACATTCTCTATTATGAAATACACTAAATACCAAACTGTTAGCTTTTGAGGCTGTGTAATTTATAAGCTACCGCCACTTGGTTTCACTGGCTTGACACCTTTGAATGCCTCCTGAAATGCTGGCCTCTCCTTAAGCCGCTCAACATACCCCTCTAACACAGGGTATTTCTTCAGTAGCTCTCCACCTTGAATGACCCCAGCCCACCAGATGTTATAACCTATGACACAGTCGGCAGTTGTCATGCGGTCGCCACAGATGAACTGGCTCTGGCTGAGCTGTCCGGACAGGTATGTGGCAACAATGTGGAACTGATCCATCTTGTTCTTCACCAGCTCGTGGTCACGCTGATCTTCTGGTGTGTGAGTCAGTTGCATGTACAATGGCTCCAATATCTGATCCACCGTGGCCACCGCATAGGATATGTAGCTGAACAAAGATCACATGCATGCATAAAACACAGAACAAACAATAAACTATAGCTAGTCTCGTGAAACAGACCTATAATCTCTGATTGATAAGCTCCAGCATGAGGAAGTGGTCTAGTTCACAAGACTAGGAAAGTAACAGTCAAGCAATATATGTATATATGTACTGGAGATGAAATAGTTGTACTAACACTCGTATGGTGGCACCTGTCCAATGTGGTTGTCCCTGTCCCAAAATTAAGCTTGGTTGTATATGTATAATATATAGTTAGCTATCTGTAGGATGTATGCAGTATGTGACTCACTTGTAGTAGGCAGCAGTTTCCTTGTCACCTTCGGGTAACATGTTCACTGTGCTAACATCGGAGAACACTCTAGCAAGATACAAACAGATGGCACTGGACTCCAGCAGTGTTGAGCCATCCTCAAGCATCAGAGCAGGGAGGGTAGCATGAGGGTGTACTTCTTCATGATACCTAACAAAAGATGAACCACATGTAAAATTACCAATACCTAAAGTACAGGGGGCTGTATATTGTGATATCCAAGCTAGGATATTGTGATATACAACATTTAAGATGACATCACAAGCTCTAATTTAGCGGGTGTTCTACAAGTGTATTGATAATGTACGTGTAGTAAATTTGCCTGGTCAAATTTGATTTGGTCGGTCAAATGTCAAAGTTGGGTGGAGAATGTCTGATGACTGGCTATTCTGAAAGAGGCAAAGCTTTGTCTGTGGCTTTACTACATAATCGTACCAACAAATACTACCTCTTCAAATCAGCTGGGTTAGATCCGTGTAGAGCAACATGGATAAACTCAACTTCATCCTTCACTCCTAGCTCATGCACCAGCCAGGCACAACGACACGACCGGAATGGAAAGCTGTGGTAGAGCTTCAGCTGGCGTGCACCATCACGTCTTGGAGCCTAGTAATTTAACAGGCATTTCAATGATTTTTTTACATTACTGATCCTCATGCACATATTTTTGGTGAAAGGACAATAATACTGGATTTTGGAAAATGGTTTCAAATCACACGTTTGATATAATATCACTGCCACATGAACAATGTATGACATTTGATACACCATGCAGAATTTATAGCTGAAATTCCTAAGAAATAGCTATTCTGAAAAATTAATACATGCATAAATACACCGAATTACTGTGTGATTTCACTGATTTGGAACCGTTTTCAAAATCCGGTCGCACTGGCGCAACCCACCTTAAGCGCCCTAAATTATTTTAAGGGGCGCTTGATATTATTGGTTGTGAAAGACACTTTCATACATTATGCATACAGTACATTCTAATTTATGCCCCCATCAACATCTCTGTGTATGTCGTGGACCGATACCTTTTTTGATTGTTCCCGTCTTCCCCATTTCCACAGCTCTAGTGCTACTATACCAACTGTCGCTCCTATTGCAACCGGCACCAGGTTGCTTAAACTTACTTGATGCTTAACAGTGAACATCGTTAAAAAAATATGTTCTGGACTACGCGCAAGCGCTTAAATGCATGTGCCATGAAACGCGAGACAGCATGCATTTTGAAGACGCACAGAAACGTTAGTTAAGGCTAGAAAGTACCGGAGGATCATCTCGTCAAGCGTTGTGAGTAACTACTGGTCTAGCTAGTTTTGACAAAGACTCTATCAGTGATGATAGTGGTCTCAGTATGGTTTATTAAAATCAGTAGTTACTAGCTGTATTGGGTCATACGGTTATTATATAGCTAGTAAACCAATCATCTAGTAATACGAAAACGTCCAACTGAATGCATAACAGAAAGATGATCTAAAAGTGCCCTAGGATTTCATGAGTATTTCAAGTTTATGAGCTAGCTAGCTAGGTATATTGGACTGAGTCAATCAGTCATTAGATGATTCAAGGGTGAAAAAACTGTTTCACTGATTTCATGGATTTTTCAAAAACCACAAAAATTTTAACCTTGAAATTCTTGTCCTCCATTGCAATTCAATGCTGTAGCTACTCAGTTCAGTTATCCGCGAAAATGTAATTCAGCAAGTTGCAAAGTTCACAAATCAATGAAAAGTTTTACCCACAAATATATTAGGCTATAGCTATAGCTACAGTAGCCTCATAAATTAATTAAGTTGTACAGTATGTATAGCCTAATTATTTTGAGGGTAAAATTTTTTGCTGATTTGTGAATTTTGCAGCTTGCTGAATTACATTTTCGCAGATAACTGAAGTACAGTATTGAATTGCAATGGAGGACAAGAATTTTCAAGAATTTTCGTGGCTTTTCAAAAATCCGTGAAATCAATGGAAATTTTCACCAGAAATATTTAGGCCATATGGTATATACATGTATAAAGAGCTCCCAAAATACATAGTAGCTATTATGTTGTTATAGATGCATTATTATTTCAATAATATTGAGTATTTTATCAGTTAAAATTATCAGTGGCAATGCAATCCATTTGAGTGCTTTATTTAGAGTTAGCCGACAATATGTTGGAAGCTCATTATATCTATTATGCTGATGTACATACTGGAGCTGCTTCAGCAATCAACATTCAAACTATTGAAAATGTTAAAATTTGAGCTAAAGTTGACTGCACTGCTAAATTGGTCACTTCGCGTGTGTGTTGTATGCTAATGCTAAACACTTAGCTACAGAGTATAGTTTTAATGTACATGTAGACACAAATATCATACCTATAGGCGATCAGTAAAATGCCGTACAAGTACGTTAGCTAGCTAGCTAGCTATACAATTATTATTATTAAGATCTCAATGAAGTATAGATCAGCTAAACAGCATAATAGCAATAATTATAATAATGAATAAATGAAAATAATTATAATAATGAATAAATGAATAAATGTTTATGCACTAGCTCGATTGCAGTAATATTAGCAGTTTACCCATTATGCTTGTGAGACACAATTTTTATTTTAACACCAAAGAGACGAAGTGCTATTTCTGGAAGACGTTTCACAATTGATTGAGGTACCCCAAAATTTTCAAGATCTTGTCGAGGAATTTCTGGTAGAGGATTGGGATTTAATTGAAGGCGCTCTCTTACAGACATCTTTGCCACCTTTGAAATAGAAAAGCCTTTTCCATTTATTTTACAATCTTGCTTTGGTTCTTGATAGCAGACTTTAACACAGTACGGCTGATCATCCAGATTGTGAACATCTCTAGGGCTGTAGATAGTACCAGGCATTGATGTAGTATTACTGTAGTATTCACGTTGCTTGAAGCTAATTCCATTTTCTTGCCAGTCTCCCCAAATTTTATCTATAAAGCCATGATGGAGGAAGAACTCTGGAGCATTTGATGCTTTGTAGCTGCTCATTGTCCCGCCAATGCGAAAGTGTACAGTGTCATGTAAAAATACTTCTAAGCTAATCAGAAAATCATCAAATTCAGAAACTGTGGCATCCAAAACATCCTGAACAGCAGTGCAGTCAGGTGTCATTCCATCAAAGCTACGACGCAAACAAGCATTTTGTGCAGAAGGTGTCAACTGCCATCCTGGGGTAGCAAAAGGCCCTGTTGTAACACATGATGGATTCCCATTACCACCCAATCCTGTGTATTTGCAGAGGTTGGAGTTCCATATATCTGAATTAAATGAATTCTTAGAATCCAAACTCCAATCCCAGTAAGGTACAGTAACACGACAATCGACTTTGCGTAAAATATTTTCATATGCCAGAATGTACCAACGATGCCACGGTATGAAATAATTTCCATTGTGAATTCCACTGTGAAACAGTTGTTCATGTATACCAATCAATTGATCATATTCACTCTTAAATGGTTGTACCATTGATGCTGTCTTTACCACTCTGATGTAGCGACATCGTTCCAAGTCAGTCATGTCCAAGAAGTTCTTCCTCACTCTTTTGCAGTCTGTCAGTTTCCCTCTCTTACACTTGCATTTTCGGCCACATGTATCGTACACAGTAGAATAGTATCCGCAGCTACTTCCTAACACAAATTACACAATACAACATCATCTCTTACATTATAAGCATTATATACTGGTACTTACTGCTAATGAGGTGACTCAGAGATGACAAGGCATCAAATGATTCCACCCGAAATTTATGTATCCTTGTTGGTTGTGATGCTATAGCAACCAGCTCGTAATCATTAACATGTCTACCAATGCCAAATGTGAAGATCTCCACCCCATCTTTCTTCATAAGCTCAGCTTCAGTAGTTGGACTGTATCTCTGCAAGTTTGACTTGCCGTCAGTGAGGACAAAAAGAACTTTCTTAGCATCGCTGGGAGACTGAGAAAACAAATTTCTACGAATGAAATTTAGAGCGTCACCAGTAGCAGTCCACCCTCCGCTGTATCTGATTTTCATGATTCCTTTTTTAACTCCTTCATTGTTAATATACTTGTTGGAGTCAAACTCTAAAGTTGTTTGAGTCGACCAAGTAACAATGGCTACTCTCGTAGCACTGTAAGACACCACAAAGTGAGAAGTAATATCTTGCACAAACTTTTTCATGATTTCAAAACTTTGTAAGCCAACACTACTAGACTCATCTAGTGCGATAACCAAATCTATCTTAGAGGGGTGACCTGCAAAAGCTGTTTTGTCAGTGCAGCATTGTCCATAAGGAAAACGAGTTGAATTTCCAAATAGCACTGTTTCCTTTCCAATCACATTTCCAGATAGTGTTCTAAAACTAGCATCCAGGATTGTTGCAATCGTACTTGCTAAAAAACACATAAAGTGCAATATATATGCATAAATGAGCCTGCACATTCTCTGGAAAATCCACAAGATTTAATCCCTATACTTTGGCAGGCATAATTATATAGAAGCCATGCACCGTGCAGCCAAATCTAGAAAACGTGTTTCATTTGTACATGCATGCATAAAACTACCCATCATGGCATGCGGCTGCTGCAATCATAATTGAGTGCAGTAACTATACAGCTTATCCCGCTGGTGATAGATAGCTAACCAGCTATATTTGCTATATATACATGTATATATATATATATATATTATATATATTATATAGCTGCTTATAGCTTATTTCCTTAATTTTCACATTGCAATCCTTATTTCCAATTACGTATAGCTAACTAGCTATAATGTATCTATATATACCTTACAATCTTTACAAACTTACTTGAGTCATACTCAGCAGCTGTTGACCTGTTAACAGTCAATGACACACATACTAGAATTATAAAGATTCTGATCATTGTTTAGGCTATGAAACCTAAAATCTGCTGCAGAGCTGGAAGGCTGCCAGCAGCTTTATATAGTAGCAGATAACCCATGCTGGCTGTGACCTTGTTTATCATCCCAATGTCTGCATCCTGAAATCAAATTAGCTATAGTTACACAGTTGCATATAATATTATTTCCTATATAGCTAGCTGTATATAAGGTGAGACCCCCTGGATTGATCTGCTCCTGTATATAAAAATATTGTGAAGCCTACTATGTCAGTAATTTTGTGGTGTTTTTCAGTGGTAGCAAGAGTTTGCAATATTATTATGAACTGTGTGAGAGCATAACAGGAATACAGGATGTCCTCATAGCTAACGCTGCAGTAAACAACTTGATATAACAATTTAAAGAGGGCGTCAAGGGGTCTTGAGACCATCCATTCCTACAGTATTTATGTGTGATCATGGGTATTAAAAAACTTAACAAACTAGAATTAAAATAAGAGCAGGGATTGTTAAAAAACCTAACAAACAAGAGGTAATGAAAATCAAGCTACGGTCAGAGATCCCTATATTTTTACTTTATACATGCTTCAGTGCCCATTAGGGATGCCATGATATAAAATATTTTTATGTCATATGTCATGGAGAATTATGTCACAACATGTCATATGTCACGACATGAACTGTATTTGGTTTCACAACACTTTTTATGTATATAATCAGTGCAAATGTATAAAATTTTTGTTTTAGTCTGCAAAAATATTATAAACAATATTAAATTTTAATGACAATAACATTAACAACGTTATTCATGATTGTTTATTTTTTCTCCTGCTACTGATAGCTTTTAATGTGCATTTTTAAGAGTTATCTATCCCATGACATAAAGTAATAACCTATATACAGCATATCATAGATAATTGCAGGCGCTTATAAAACATTAGGCCTATTACGATGAACTTTTACCACTCCATGTCCTTCAGCCAGGAAACAATTATACCTAGTTGTGGCGTCCATTTTTACTAAAGGATATTATAATTCTTGCATGAACGTGTTCAAAGAAGAGCGTCCAAATATATTTTAAATCGCTATGCTTCATCATATAAATCCAGCTTAACTTACTTCCTCTGATGTAGCTATCAGTATGAACTGAACCATCTGCTATTCTTCATTAAATCCTACAAGACACCAAGTGCCCATTTTAATATTCGTCAATTTGTTCAGTTCAATTCTTCATCTACCAGATCATCTTCTGCTTCCAAGCTGGTACATCATGCAGGTATCTTTTACAAACACTGATCGTCATTTATATTTTTGTAGAATATCAAGATTATGGAATGCCTTACCCCATATTAACATGAATCTTCCCCCTATCACTATCAAGAATAAATTAACCCGTTATTTTTGGAGCCACTTTCTGGACAATTTTGACATTAACAATAGTTGTACCTTTCATTTTTGTTGCCCTTGTAGTAACTGTACCAATCTCACCAGACCAACCCCCATATTCCCCTTGTAATTATTTATTCCCTGTATTTATTCATTTCTGTAATGTAGCTAGTTAGTTCAGGAGTTAATTTATTTAGCTAGTTAGTATAGTATAATTTACCAGCTACTGGCAGACCTTGCATGCCTTTATAGCTGTCAGCACTGTCTTGATATAGTTGTGTATGTAATCAGTACACCTTACAGTGCCGGCTGTAAAATGATAATAATCATAATCATAATCATATTGTGGAATTCTATGTCACGACATGTCATATTACGTATGTGTCACGACTATCGACTTATGTGTGGCCTTGTTTATCGTCCCAACGTCTGCATCCTGAAATCAAATTAGCTATAGCTGTACAATTATATTTTATATATTTCCTATATAGCTCAGTGTATGTGAGACCCCCCGGCTCTTTAAATTGTTATATCAAGTTGTTTACTGCAGCGTTAGCTATGAGTACATCCTGTATTCCTGTTATGCTCGCACACAGTTCATAATAATATATGTGACCCAGCACGAGAAAACCGGGCTTATATTATGTACACAAAATATACCTATTCATATTATGGTATGTATCTCCTTTGCTCTTTAAGATATTGGAAATCTGTAAGCTGCATTAGACTCCCTATGAAAAGCTACATAAATAGTGAAAAATTTATTAGACTCCTATGATTACTTGTAAAGTTATTTAAGTTTGAAATCCAAAAATGTGGTCAATTTTTATGTGTACATCAGCCCTATTTTCTCATGCCGGGTCACATATATTACAAACTCTTGCTACCACTGAAAAACACCACAAAATTACTGACATCATCATATAGTAGGCTTCACCAGTATTTTTATTATCAGGAAGATACGTATACAGGAGCAGATCAATCCAGGGGGTCATAAAGGTCTTGAGACCATCCCTTCCTACAGTACTTATGTGTGGTCATGAGTATTTAAAAAACTAGAATTAAAAAATAAGAACAGGGATCTTTAAAAAACCTAACAAACAAGAGGTAGCTATAACGAAATCAAGCTACGGTCAGACTCCCCTATTTTTGCTTTATACATGCTTCAGTGCCCATTAGGGATGCCATGATATAAAATTTTTTATGTCATATGTCATGGAGAATTATGTCAAGGCATGTCATATGTCACGACATAAACTGTATTTGATTTCATAACACTTTTTATGCCATATAGCTAACCTACAACATATCATATCACGGAATTCTATGTCACGACTATCGCAGCATCCCTATAGTGCCCATATTATCGCTACAAACAAACTAGACAATGCATGTATTGATATCACCAGTTAGCCGGTCAGCAATAAGTCATGTTATGAAGTCAAAATAGGGATTTATATACTGTTCATTATAGCTAGCTATCGATATATCTCTTAATTGTTTGTTATAGCTTTTAAAATATTTGATATTTCTAGTATAGCTATCAGTATAGGGGCATGCATTACTGGATCTTTTCTATCTCACTGGCAGGGGACAGCAAATATTTGGAAAGGCCTGGGCTAGCCCTGTCAATGCAATGATCACCCTTTTTAAATTGTTATGTCAACTTACTGGCAGAGGCTTAATATCTACTAAATATAAAAAGATGACTAGCTACAACATTCACAGCTGTTAGTGTATAGAATATACATCCTGTATTCCTGCTATGTCTCATACAGAGTGCATGGCTAACACCAAGAGTTCATAATAATATTACAAACTCTTGCTACCACTGAATAACACCACAAAAAACTGACATCATCATATAGGCCTCACACCAGGAAGATAAACAGGAGCAAATCAATTTAGGGGTTATAGGGGTCTGGAGACCATCCCTTTCTACATGCAGTACCATATCAGGAAGACTGAACATTCAGCAACTGCTATTAACAAAGCAAGAAAGCTTTTAAGGCTATAGCTATTAGCTACATAAATTAATCTTAGCTTTTCTTCTTATTGTATAAGACCCGTGCATGTCTTGGATATGGGAACATTCATTATATGTGGACCTAACTATGAGGTGGATGAAGTTCAATTCAAAAGGTCCAGAGGAGGGCAACTATAAATTATTCCCATCCATCAGACATTGCAATTGTCTTATGAAGAAAGGCTTTGGTGTTTTGGGTTAGCTATAGCTACCATCTTTAAGTGTTGAAGACTCTGGGGTGATATGTTTATGACATATCATATTACATATACACATATACACAGATGTTTCAACATCAATAAATCCTTGTTTTTCACCAAATCCGATCCTGGAACAGAAATAGGAGCCATCCATTTAAGCTTTTGCTGTGAGAGAAGTTAGTTTCTCAGCATGCTATATAATATCTAATGGAATTTGCTTAGAGCAGTATGTGCTATAAGTGTGACCATGTTAATTGCATGCACTACCATAATTGTCTAGCTATATACATGCACTGGTCTGTATAGTAGGCTGTGCTATGTACAAACAGGAAGTTACAAAATAAGCGCAGGCATCAGGCATACACACTACACCCATGCAAGAGTGAATGTCTATTCAGTTTCTAGTGACTATAGTCACAACTAAGTAAAGACAAATACATATAGTTAACTGATAATACAGTATAGTTGTTATTCTTAGTTTTCAGGCTTCACACTGCCAACAGCAATGCACCAATCTGCTCTTGGCTGGACACTTGTGTCATTACCATCATATGCAAAATGGCCAGCTATTATGTGTCCTTCATACTCTGTGCCATTGTCATCAATAAGAACAGGGACTGCAGTAGCTCCTGAAGGGACATCTTGTGTATCAATTGCTGGCCAATCTGTTTTGATGATTTCTCTGAAATGTCGAACTTCTCTTCTATCTCCTTGCCACTTCCCGTCCTTATCGAATATTGTAAACGTGGTTATCCACCCACTAAGGTAAGTTGGTCCACTACCACCCCCAGAAAAATGGCAAATTCGGTCCCAGAACTCCATGTTGTCAACTCCACATTTGGTCTCCACAAACTCATCCAGTACAACGGTTAGTAATGCCAGCCATTTCTTCATCACACCATCTTTAGTGTCAAACTCCAGTAAACGGTCCACTTTACTGCGTAACAATTTCCAATCATCAACTGTACCAAGGAGAGTAATGGATAGTAATCCACATGACAAACAGTATTTGTACTCAAAATATGACTGAAGAGTGGCCATCATACTAACCGAGGCGACAATGCGATCGTTTTCAGTTGTAGTGGTAAATGTGGGGATCAACCAGTCAGCTATGGATGGATCTTTGATGTTCTTGACAATCTGCTCATCCACCATTCTCCTAGCAAGCTTACCAAAGTCTACAGTAAATAATGTTCCAAAAGCCTCAATCTCTAGTTGACGCTTTCCCTTGAAGTCCACAAAACGGTCACGAAGTTTCTCAGAGTTGTGTGTGACATAGAGAGAGAACTGTGTTAGGATGGCTTGCCATACGTCATCAGGTCGCCACACAAGATCATGGTGCTTGTTATATGCTATGGTAGCAATTTCTACTAATCCCTTTGGAACGATGTAGACGAGTTGGTCACGTGGAGCTGATAACTGGACTATCTGTGGACAGGTCTTCTCAAGATTCTTGAATGTAGGATTTTGTTTTATGCTTTTCTCTACTGTTACTTGCTGTCCTTTAACTACTTCAGCTGCAACATTTCTGTGCGTCTTACACGTTGTCATCTTTAATCAGTTAATGTACCAGGGCCACACCCATTTACATTACGTCATTCTAATAAACTCGAGGACCAGTAACAATACTCTCTATAGGCTGATAATAGGTTCGTCTGAATCACTAGATTCACTACTAGAGACTCAGTACACTTTAGAGCGGTTTTCACGTTTATAGGTAGTTTAGCATAGGCGACCTTTTATTATTCAGGAGGGCGCCCCTTTAACTTACGTGTGGCAAAACCGGAGAGGGCAACAACGGTGTGCAAGGGGGTGTCACACCAATACTCACTGTACTTCCATCTGCGACCGCAGTCAAAGTTCAAAAAAAATCCAGCCAGGTCAAAGGACAAGCAGTGTTGAAAAACGAGCACTAGGTCAAGAATAAACTCGATAAATTAATACCACAATCGATAATACTGTGGTATGCAAAGTTTTACGGTGTAGTATACGGAAATAATCACGTGGACCATTTGAGGACAAAGTGAACACAAAAAGTGTTGGAGTCAAAAGTCAAGCATAAAGGTCAAGAGTCAAGGGAAAATTTTCACTTTGACCGCGGTCGCAGATGGTAGTACAGTAAGTGTTGGCGTGACACCCCCTTGGTGTGATGCAGAGCTGGGTGCGGTACGAGCGAGTGTGAGGTGTCACGGTGAGTGTTTCAATAATGTCACATCAGCCGATGATTTTATACTATAATGTGACACTTCCATTCCATCAAATAGCTACATACGAACAAACAAAACCTGACTGCTTTAATAGAGTGCATGACTGTTCTATTAGAGTATATAGATTTGACATGACCTATTCCACTTGGAGTTTAACGGGCACGTTCCCGCCCTTGGCTACGCCATGCACTGGTCTCACCAACTTGGTACACATTTCATTGATTTGGATTAGCTACTATATCTAGCTATACATAGCTATAAATTATAATCTAAACTTTATTGGGCATATATATATAGCAGGATTATCTGATGGGGTCATTAAACATATAAGTATAGGTCTTTAAGGAAGTATTGGCATGCAGTTATTGCTATGCAGGTGTACAAGTGTATATATGGGACATATTATGGTGCATGCATGGTTATAATAGAAGTTCCAAATGCAACTATATCAGTTAGCTACAAGCCAATGAAAGAATCAGTATTTGTATGATTAAGTTTTAAGTTATCCATATAGCTACATAGCTACATACAGCTAGGTAGCAGAAATGAGCACTATGGATCCTCTTAAATTTAATGACTTGTCATGGGATTGTAATTTTAGGTTAGCAAAATCCTCCCATGCAACTCTTAGCAGCTTCCAAACACTACATTATATGTAGCTGCATAGTTTTAGTACAAACGGTATTATAATACATATATTATATAGCTATATATAGTTATAGCTATATATAGTTATAGCTATATATAGCTATAGCTATAACTAGTTACTATACTTTTACTGACTGAAATTGCAATATGGGTGACAAAACAACATGCAGGAATGTGTCACAGTGTGCTAATCTGTTTTCATAATGTGGGCATGCAAGTGTATATATATATATATATATATATATATATATATATATATATATATACAGCATGAGATGCATAAACAACCATTAACAGTGGCTACATACTTCATAGGCGACCCAGCCAGCAGCACTTACATAATTTCCCCATCATTAGATGGGTATACAACATTTATACACACAATGCATATAGTGCATGAGGGCTATATTCTTGGGTTTGTTGTTGGCTTGCTCTAACACCGATCAATACCATGCCCCCACATCAGTATCATGATCAGTTTCTGTTGTCAAAATAAACTGATGCTTTAGTAGCTAACACATCATATCTTAGCCTGTTACTGACGTCTAGCTTTCTCTGAACTACAATGACAAATAAAGGAAGTAGCTAGCCGGCTATATATGGCAAAGATGATATATTCTACAGAAAATATACTATTTATGGCATTGCCGCATTGGGTATGCATGCATGGCTATTATTGAAGCACATAGGAATGCTTTCTAACATCAGTACTCGACACATATATGTTTGTATAACTTCAAATAATGACATTGAGTAATTGCTAGTATAAGTAAAAAGATCCGATGTAAACAGACAGTGTGTGTGTGTGATAACGGATGTTACCCTGATTGATTGTGTCCTAAGTGGGATCCCTCAGCCGGGGATCTGTTCTTAGCCCACTTTTCTTCACCATCTATATTAATGACTTTCCCTTAGCCTTGAGAAATTCAACATTTCTTTTTGCAGATGACAGAGAAATTTTTACTGCTATTGATCTAGCTATACATGTATAGGAAGATATCAATACATGTGTAATGTGCATGGTCACTGGACTGACAACTCGGCCTTTTAATATATCCAAATGTATTTTTGCATCTGGGTCATTGCAATCCAAAATTCCAAATCACTCTTACACATGCACTATAGCAGCTATACCAGCTACATGCATGCATATATATAGCTATAGCTATTAATAGCATATGTATATAGCTATTAATAGCATATATATATATAGCTATTAAAGCTATAGCTAGCTACAGATTAACAAACAAGCAGTAAACTATTAGCCGGCTATAGCTCTATACACTAGCTGTAAGAGTGCCAAGTTGGCCGAGAATCACAGAATGGTTTTACTGACAAAAACATCACTCATCATTATCGTGCATGACTGAATGCAGGCACCTATAGCTATAGCTATGTAGCTACAAAAGAACAAAGTATACAAGAGGACAAAAGTATGATAAAAATAAATACGGTCACAACTGAACAATCATAAAGCATGAATATATACAATAGCTAATTACAAATACAATAGCTAAATACAAAAAATAGCTAATTACAAAATACAATATAGTGAATACAATAGCTATATAATTACAAATACAATAGCTAATTACAAAACTAAAGTGAGATATGTGTGATGAGTTCAGTTAACTTTTCATCTCATTTTATGTATCCACAAAATGAGATGCACGTAGCCATAATTATATGGTGTGTAGCTATACATGCCGCAACATTCATACACCTATCCATTTCCTCATATATTTGTATCCTTTAGAGAAGGGTATTTATTCACTAGCATGGAACACACTGTACATCTCCAGAAACTGTATGTGGTTCCATATTTCAAAGCAGCCATGCAGTAACAATTTCTATGCCGCTAGACATTTTTTGAGTTTCTTGGATGAAAGCTGGTTGCTTAACCACTGGGAATTTCCACCTAGCCAAACCATTATATAGAGCCAGGCACTTTGAATGTACCATGCCGGTCTGGAAATCTGGATGTACAACCAAATGGTTCAGAGTTACTGATGTAGCCAGCTTTAGCTATGATGCACTGATGATGCACCGCTGATGATCAGTGGCCCATGGAAGCGGCTGGCCATATCATAGTAGCTGATACGTATAGTTGCAAACAGAATACGACTTAATTGAGCAGTATAGTAGAGATGTGCGATATATATCGATATATTGATAATATCGATACAAAAATAACTTCGTGATAGCAATAGTAGATTTCATACGTATATCGATATTTCTATGCATGCTAATTTATACACATGCACATTTTAATTAATAGTTCAAGCCACTACATGGTGGCATGGAGATACTTTAGTGTTAATGCTTCTGGTTGATTTTCAATAAAACGTGCCATGATAAAATGTGCAGATTGTAAAATGAAAGTGAAAATCAAGTGGTAACTTGGCTATCTCGCATATGTACACTAACTTATCTAATACAGTAATTGAGTTGAACTTTTATTCACAAGTATCAATACAAAACTAAGTATACATAAAATAATCGTATCGTGATAGTTGAGGTAGTGATAATTGATAGTAAAAGTTGCTGGTGATACACATCCCTACAGTATAACTACATCATAAATACTACATAGCTACTATACTGTACTGGCAAAGGAATCAATGATTCCTTTCACTACTTTTCTGTCTCCACATGATGGTTGATATCACTGATCAAGTTTCACGCCGGAAGCCCACCCGCGGCACGGTTTACTGAGAGATCCCGGGTTAGATCCAAAAACGTCTTTCTAGATATTTGGGATATTTAGTTTTCTTTTAGCATTGTCGAGCATTGCAGCAATGGACTAGGGAGAATCCACCTTTCCCTCTCCCAGTCGTCATTTAATAGATTGCGTAATGCTCCGCCAACCAAAAACTCCTCCGTTCATTAACTGTTGCGTCACTATCTCGGTCACTATAATCCAATCAGGGATGACAACGTGTAAGACGCACAGGAATATTGTAGCTGAAGTAGTCAAAGGACAGCAAGTAACACTAGAGGAGAGTGTGAAACAAAACAAAAGGTTCAAAAAGGACCATCCACAGATAGTCCAGTTGTCGGCACCACGTGATCAGCTCGTCTACATAGCTCGTGAAGGACTGGTAGAGGTCGCTACCATAGCGTATAACAATCACCATGATCTTGTGTGGCGACCTGATGACGTATGGCAAGCCATCCTAACACAGTTCTCTCTCTACGTCATACACAACTCTGAGAAACTTCGTGACCGTTTTGTGGACTTCAAGGGAAAGCGTCAACTAGAGATTAAGGCTTTTGGAACATTATTTACTGTAGACTTTGGTAAGCTTGCTAGGAGAATGGTGGAAGAACAGATTGTCAAGAACATCAAAGATCCATCCATAGCTGACTGGTTGATCCCCACATTTACCACTACAACTGAAAACGATCGCATTGTCGCCTCGGTTAGTATGATGGCCACTCTTCAGTCATATTTTGAGTACAAATTCTGTTTGGCATGTGGATTACCATCCATTACTCTCCTTGGCACAGTTGATGATTGGAAATTGTTACGCAGTAAGGTGGACCGTTTACTGGAGTTTGACACTAAAGATGGTGTGATGAAGAAATGGCTGGAGTTACTAACCATTGTACTGGATGAGTTTGTGGAGACCAAATGTGGAGTTGACAACATGGAATTCTGGGACCGAATTTGCCATTACTCAGGGGGTGGTAGTGGACCAACTTACCTTAGTGGGTGGATAACCACATTTGCTGTATTCGACAAGGATGGGAAGTGGCAAGGAGGTAGAAGAGGAAGTCAACATTTTGGAGAAATTACCAAAAGTGATTGGCCAATAATTGATACACAAGATGTCCCTTCAGGAGCTACTGCAGTCCCTGTTCTTATTGATGACAATGGCACAGAGTATGAAGGACACATGGTAGCCGGCCATTTTGCATATGATGGTAATGACACGACTGTCCAGCCAAGAGCAGATTGGTACATTGCTGTTGGTGATCCAAATTAAGTCTGGATAATGATTGACTGCTTTTGTTCCTGCACATAACATAGCAATAGCCAGTTACTGTTACTTTTATAGATTGTTTATATATCCAGCTAGCATATAGCCACCAAGTCTATATCTGAGATGCAACTATACATAGTATGTACACAAAACTTTATCAAATGATATTTGTTACAAGTCCAGCTGGTTATGCATAACGAGATTAGTTATCGCTACATTTCATTTTGCTGGCTGACAAAACAACAGAAAGGTGTGCTAATCTGTTTTCATAATGTGGGCAAATGTACAGCGTGAGATGCATAAATAACCATTAACAGTAGCTACATACTTCATAGGCGACCCAGCCAGCAGCACTTAGCTATAAATTATTAGCTAGATGGGCCATGGGTATACAATATTTATACACAAAATGCATAGTAAGGGTTATTCTTGGCTTGCTCTAACACTGACCGATACCATGCATGCACCCACATCAGTATCATGATCAGCTTCTGTTGTCGAAATAAACTGACACATTCATATCTTACCACTATACTGCATGATACAAGATTTAATCCCGACTTTGGCAGTGAACATTAAAAACAATACATCATGCGGCCAAAGTAGGGATTAGCTAAATCTTGTAGAAGTGCTAGAGAATGTGTTTAATTTGTGCATGCATGTAGCTAGCCATGTATGTAACTACCCAGCTAGTTTTGTACTTGAGCAAACAGGTATAGTAGCTAGCTATACGTCTACAATGCTGGGTGCATGGTGAGTGATATAGCTAGCCAGCTACTTGTTTCTTTACCTTTTCTATAGCTACTCCCTTTTTGAATTCAAATTTTTAGTAGCTAGCTACATGCTATGGTAAGATATTTAGGTGTAATGTCAACGATCATGAACGATGATCACTATAACCACAACTAATAATGTCTGTATTGTTAACTTATAATAATTGTGATAGCAAACTAGTATATAGCTATAGCTATAGCTGTATTTGCTAGCTGAAAATATGTTCTAAATAACTACAAGCGAATATCCATGTTACATAGCTATAGATATTAATAGCTATATAGTTACCAAATAAGGGGGCATCTCCAAACTGAATTTAGTACGCTTAACGTCATAATAACGTTTAGAGGGGGAGGGATTTCAGATCGTGACGTTATTAATTTAAATACTTTTTTCAATCAATAAAATTTTCGTGCACTAGCGTTGCTAACAAGTGCAAGTGTTTAGAATAACATGATTTTGTGCCAATACATTGTTTACTAGCATGACGTTAAGGGGGGGAGGGGGGTCAAAAAGTTAGTGTCACAATGATGTTAAGCGTACTAAATTCAGTTTGGAGATGCCCCTTAAGTGAAAGAAGGAGCTACAACATGTGTGAATTCAAAGTTGTGATATTGCTATATAGTCTTGTCAATGATCAGAATCATCAGATGAATCTGTACACATTTCATCACAAAACGTCTCAATATCTGGCAAATCAATATCAACTTTCTCAGCTTGTCCGCTGCTCCACATTGTATGATCTAACAACCATGTAGAAGATAATACATCTAAACCACAATCCTTAGTTAAGTACACACGGAAATGATGAAGTGGTTGTTTGCTATACGATAAACACCTTCACGGTTAGTCCCCTTAAAACTGCATGTATGGCATACTGAATGCGGGATGATTCTACTTGTTCGGTATCTGCATTAGACTGCATATGCTGATAATATCTCAGCAATTTCTGTTTCAGTACAGTAAAATCAAAGCAGTAACTACGTTCACCTAGTCTAGAGAATCTCTATCATTATTGTTGTTCATATCGATCATGATTACGAAAACATTAGAATCGCCTATCGTGACCTCGACAAACCAAATGATATAAAACCCGGATATAATTATATGCCGAATCATCTTTTTCTGTTGTAAAGTGATACATCAGGAATCGACTATAAGATGACAACGTGTAAGACGCACAGGAATATTGCAGCTGAAGTAGTTAAAGGACAGCGAGTAACACTAGAGGAGAGTGTGAAACAGAACCAAACATTTAAAAAGGACCATCCACAGATAGTCCAGTTGTCGGCACCACGTGATCAACTCGTCTACATAGCTCGTAAAGGATTGGTAGATGTCGCTACCATAGCGTATAACAAGCACCATGATCTTGTGTGGCGACCTGATGACGTATGGCAAGCCATCCTAACACAGTTCTCTCTCTACGTCACACACAACTCTGAGAAACTTCGTGACCGTTTCGTGGACTTTAAGGGAAAACGTCAACTAGAGATTGAGGCTTTTGGAACATTATTTACTGTAGACTTTGGTAAGCTTGCTAGGAGAATGGTGGATGAGCAGATTGTCAAGAACATCAAAGATCCATCCTTAGTCGACTGGTTGATCCCCACATTTACCACTACAACTGAAAATGATCGCATCGTTGCCTCAGTTAGTATGATGGCCACTCTTCAGTCATATTTTGAGTACAAATTCTCTTTGCTGTGTGGATTACCATCCATTACTCTCCTTGGGACAATTGAAGATTGGAAATTGTTACGCAGTAAAGTGGACCGTTTACTGGAGTTTGACACTAAAGATGGTGTGATGAAGAAATGGCTGGCATTACTAACCGTTGTTCTGGATGAGTTTGTGGAGACCAAATGTGGAGTCGACAACATGGAGTTCTGGGACCGAATTTGCCATTACTCAGGGGGTGGTAGTGGACCAACTTACCTTAGTGGGTGGATAACCACATTTGCTGTATTCGACAAGGATGGGAAGTGGCAAGGAGGTAGAAGAGGAAGTCAACATTTTGGAGAAATTACCAAAAGTGATTGGCCAATAATTGATACACAAGATGTCCCTTCAGGAGCTACTGCAGTCCCTGTTCTTATTGATGACAATGGCACAGAGTATGAAGGACACATGATAGCCGGCCATTTTGCATACGATGGTAATGACACAACCGTCCAGCCAAGAGCAGATTGGTGCATTGCTGTTGGTAATCCAAAGTCAGCTGGAAACAATAAGTAATTATTGACTGCTTTTTGTTCCTGCATGTAGCTATAGCTATAGCGCTATACGTAACTAGCTACTGTTGCTTTTATAGATTGTTTATATCATTTGAGATGATTAGTCAAATCATTTGTAACAAATTTTGGCCTTTGATTTGACCACAAATTATGTACCAGCTAGTCATCAATTAGCCACTAGCTATAATGGCACTTATGCATAATTTCCCATTGATAAGTACGTAGCTAACTGGAGAGTAAATTGGTATTGTTGGTTTGTTGTGGTGAGTTCTTTGGCTTGCTGTAACACTTATATACTGGTACCATGCATATACTCTCACATCAGTATCATTATCAGCTTCTATTGTCAAAATGAACACACCTGTTACTGGCATCTTTCTCTAAACTACAGTGGTAAAGAAAAGAAGTAACTAGCTATATATGCTATGTAGCCTAAATATTTCGAGGGTAAAAGTTTTCGCTGATTTGTGCTTCCTGGATAACATTTTCGTGGATAACTGAAGTACAGTAACAGTATTGAATTGCAATGGAGGGACAAAAATTTCAAGGTTTAAAAAAATCCCTGAAATCAGCAAAAAAATTTACCCTTGAAATATTTAGGCTATACGGTATATGTTATTAACTTAAACGTACATTTACAATTCATAAGAGTTTATGAGGAGATTATAACTATAAAACACAGAATTTCAAATATCGTAAACGATAAAACTTACGTGCTATTTTTGTAGCAAAACTGCAAAATTTTCTCTACATAAGAGTAAACTCACACGGAAGTTTTCAGAGTAAAAGGAATAGTGAATAATGGTAAGCTACACTGTCTTTGGTTAACTTGTTACTTTACCAAATTGCATCATCAGTATGCATCCATGCAACTAGCTATTGACCAAAATCCCCAACATTCAATATAGCTATTAATATATTATAACACAGCTGCGAGGGGTTTGACTGATATACACACATGACTCCCGAGAGGGAGAGTGCGTATATATCAGTCAAATCCTGCATGTGTAACACTTTGCTTAGGCCTACCTGACGAAAAGTTGAAGGTGCCCCTGGTAGAATGGCGACCATTGTGAGTTGCTTCTTTAGACGCTCTCCAGCAAAGCATCAGCCAAGATTTCACATTATTAAACTAATAACTCACTCATTTCTTCATGGGTTTCAGCCAAATTTGTATCAGCACTTCTCCCATGTATGCTCTACCTGTCATACTGTTATCAGTCTGAAGTAAACACTTGAATGTATTTGAGAAGGGCTATTACACTGCAGGTTGATAGTTGCCATAACTTGGACCCCTTTCATATGATTTGCATAAATTTTCAGATACACAATGTATCACTCTGTATAGTGAAAGTTTAAAAAATTGCAGGCCTGAGTTTTTTCAAAATTAAGCTTCAAAGCCTTCAAAGTTTAATTTACAATATTGTGTGCTAAGCAAGTACACGTTATGCCCATGCAGTACTTCTCTACTGCTTGCTATAGTAACAAGAGCACATAACTGTGCAGTCCTCCTCACTATATTGTAGCTTAATTTACTAATGCAGTGGGAGTGAACCTGATAATAGTGGCACTATAGCTGTGATGCTGTGTAAGAATTGTTTGCATGTGTGACAAGAATTTCTGTTAGATTCTGAAATGTACGCATATAAACGCATGCAGGTGACTTTTGTAGATGAATAGGGTACAAGAGTGGTGCAAAAGACAATCCTGGAAATTTTCAGCCTATCTCAGTAGTTCCAATCATTGCCAAGTTGTTGGAGAAAATTGTAGCTCAACAGTTGAGCTCTTACTTTGAATGCTATCGTATTCTTAGTTCCTATCAATGTGCATACCGTCCAGGAAAATCCACTGAGCAATTGCTAGTGGTAGCTGTTGATACTATTGTACAAGCATTGGACAACAAGTTGTGCTCATGTGTTGCCTTTCTAGACCTTGGAAAGGCCTTTGACTCTCTAGATCATCATATTTTACTTCAACGGTTGGGTGACTGGGGTTGGGATTTTGTGGTTTACAAGCTAGCTACTTATCTAATTGTGTTCAGCGTGTGAAGTACAATGGTTCCTACTCCTCCTGGGGTTTGGTGCGGGGTGGTATACCACAAAGCAGTGCTTTAGGGCCTCTACTGTTTCTAGTGTATGTCACCTGTCTGTTTGTCATTGTACATTACTTTTATGTCTGATAACTGTAACTCTGTATGTGTATGCTCCGGTAAGGAAGAACGGCTGTGCCGATTACCGTGAGGGTAAAATAATAATCAATCAATCAATCTTCGCTGGATCAAAATCCTTTTAGCTTCTTCATGAATAATATAAACAACATTGAACAGATATCACAATCACGGTCCAGTGTTGTAATTGATACAGAAAATCATGCAATCTCATTCTGCTTTACAAAACATGTAACCTAGTGAGCTTCTTCCATTGTATGAGGCTTACTGCAGACGGGCCTCCTTCCATTGTGTTCGACCGCCTCTTTCTTATCCTTGTAAACCGGCAAAAAATGTTAGCATGGAACACACTGCATTGCATGTACTCATCTCCAGAAACTGTGTGTGGTTCCATATTTCAAGGCAGCCAGTAACAATTTCTATGCCGCCAGACATTTTTGAGCTTCTTGAATGAAAGCCGGTTGCTTAATCACTGGGAATTTCCACCTAGCCGAACCATTATATAGAGCCGGGCACTTTGAATGTACCAACCATGCCGGTCACAGTCTGGAAGTCTGTATGTACAACTGAACTCAGCGAGGAACTCGGAGTTATGTAGCCGCGATAGGCTATATGGATGATGGCCCATGCAAACCCAACATAGCTACCACTATACCGGCTGGCAAAGGAATCAATGATTCCTTTCACTACTTTTCTGTCTCCACATGATGGTTGGTATCACTGATTTAACGAAGCCCGCCATCTGTGGCGCCGTGACGGTTTAGATCCCGGGTTATAGATCCATAGATCCGGCAAAAACGTACCCGTCTTTCTAGTTAGCATTGTCGAGCATTGCAGCAATCAACTAGGGAGAATCCACATTTCCCTCCCACGGGCTCTCCCAGTTCACAAACAGAAAAGTAATAAGCCACCATTTAATAGATTACGTGATGTGCTCCGTCAACCAAAACTCCTCCGTCCATTATTAATTAATTGCGTCCGAGGGGCCTCCAAATCTCGTACAAGGTTGCCAAGATTCTGGAATCATAAATCAAAACTTCGATTACTATTCTTGTAATTTTTGTATTTCTCCGTATATTATTAATCACGTGATACTGAGCCAAGATTCCGAATCTCGTATATACAAACATCTAGTAGTGTCGGACCCCCCCCGGATTGCGTCACTATCTCAGTCACTATAACCCGAGCTATAATTAATCAGGGATGACAACGTGTAAGACGCACAGGAATATTGCAGCTGAAGTAGTCAAAGGACAGCGAGTAACACTAGAGGAGAGTGTGAAACAAAACGAAAGGTTTGATGAAGACCACCTACAGATAGTCCAGTTGTCGGCACCACGTGATCAGCTCGTCTACATAGCTCGTGAAGGATTGGTAGATGTCGCTACCATAGCGTATAACAATCACCATGATCTTGTGTGACGACCTGATGATGTATGGCAAGCCATCCTAACACAGTTCTCTCTCTACGTCACACGTAACTCTGAGAAACTTCGTGACCGTTTTGTGGACTTCAAGGGAAAACGTCAACTAGAGATTAAGGCTTTTGGAACATTATTTACTGTAGACTTTGGTAAGCTTGCCAGGAGAATGGTGGATGAGCAGATTGTCAAGAACATCAAAGATCCATCCATAGCTGACTGGTTGATCCCCACATTTACCACTACAACTGAAAATGATCGCATCGTTGCCTCGGTTAGTATGATGGCCACTCTTCAGTCATATTTTGGGTACAGATGCTTTTTGCAATGTGGATTACCATCCATTACTCTTCTTGGTACAGTTGATGATTGGAAATTGTTACGCAGTAAAGTGGACCGTTTACTGGAGTTTGACACTAAAGATGGTGTGATGAAGAAATGGCTGGCATTACTAACCGTTGTACTGGATGAGTTTGTGGAGACCAAATGTGGAGTTGACAACATGGAGTTCTGGGACCGAATTTGCCATTACTCAGGGGGTGGTAGTGGACCAACTTACCTTAGTGGGTGGATAACCACATTTACAGTATTTGATAATGCCGGGAAGTGGCAAGGAGATGGAAGAGAAATTCGACGTTTTGGAGAAATCATCAAAACAGATTGGCCAATAATTGATACACAAGATGTCCCTTCAGGAGCTACTGCAGTCCCTGTTCTCATTGATGACAATGGCACAGAGTATGAAGGACACATGATAGCCGGCCATTTTGCATATGATGGTAATGATACAACTGTCCAGCCAAGAGCAGATTGGTGCATTGCTGTTGGTAATCCAAAGTCTGGAAACTTTTGTTCCTGCACATAACGTAACTAATGTTGCTTTTAATAGATCTTTATGCAGCTGGCATAGCCACCAAGTTTGAAATGACTAACTATATTATATTTTGTATGAGTTAATAGTTATATCACAAGATATCTTTGATATTACACAAGTCCGAGGCGAGCGCTCTCCAACTCAGTATCGGAATAATACTTAATTAGCTATAGTTTCCTTGACTAGAGGCTCGAGGCTTTGATGTTACCCACGCAGAGTGGTATATACGTAGTATAGTATGGAGTAATTTTTTCACAAATTTTGGTTTTAAAAATCAATCAAAATTTGACAGTTTTGTATAGTAGCTAGATAGCCAAGATTTCCATATATAGCTATCTCCATATATAGCTATACATGGAAATTTTAACAAATTTCATGCACAGCAGTGTACAATCACTATATCAAATGTAGCCCATGTTGCAATACGGTGAGTCAGTAGCTAACTAGCCTATAATGGAAGTTAATTTGATACGTATTTGTTACAACATAGATATTTGACCCAGGGTCGAATATCTATGGTTACAAATAGTCTGGTCCTGGTTTATGCATAACAAATTTGGATTATTTAGTAACCATAGCTACTTTTCTATGCTGAAATTGCAACGTGGCTGACAACACAACAGAAAATGTGTGCTAATGTCTTTTCATGACATGGGCAAGTGTACAGCCATGAGGTGCATAAACAATCATAAACAGTAGTTACTACTGTAGTTGATCAAATTATGCACCAGCTAGTCATTGATTACGGCTATTATAATTTTCCATCGATAAGTGGCTGTGGTCACCACTAAATTGGTCTGGCTAGTATTAATGTTTGCTGTTATAAGAGATCTCTCTATACAAAAACACAAAATTAAATTATTAGATGGGTAGCTATACAACATTCATACACACAATGCACAGTGAGGGTCATTCTTGTTTTGTCGTGGTGAGTTCTTTGGCCTGTTCTAACACCGACCGATACCATGCCCCCACATCAGTATCATGATCAGCATCTGTTGTCGCAACAAACTGATGCTTTAGTAACACATCATATCTCGGCCTGTTACTGACGTCTTTCTCTAAACTACAATGACAAAGAAAAGAAGTATATACATTAGTAATTTACTGCCAATAAACATCCATGTAGTTGTGTAACTTAGAGATTATAGATACAATATGGAATAAAGGAATAGTGAACAAATGGAATAAGCAAAATTCATTTATTGTTTCATCGTGGAAGGTTAAATTGCATTGCATTAGAAGCTGTACATATCAAAATGCTGATGGGGATCCATATGGTGTGCATTGAATAAGGTGAAACCTATATAGTTTAAAACAATCTATCTAAGCATTGCTTTAGTCATTGGACATAGCCAGATTGCACCTGGACCTAAAGAGGCCCTTACACTGCAAACAATAATGCCATCCAATAATGGTTGATCTATTTTGCCCAATTACTGAAGGTAGTGCTAGTGTTTCTTTGTTCAAGGCTATATTATTATGATATTAACAAGCTAATATAATCAATCTTATTGGTTATTCCCTTGTTTAATGCACACTAATGCCTCCACACAAACATTTTAATCCCAAATACAATGTAATGCAAGCAAATTATAATCACCTTCTCTGATAAAATATGCTTGCTTTTGGATTTACTTATTTCATAGTTAGACTGGTTTTGCTACTCTGTATTTTATACTCTCCTCTGATTTTTTTGTATTTATACCATTCTTACTGACCAAAGATGGGCAAATTCTTTACATTCATCAGACAAATCAGTATCGTCCAGTCTGGGTGGTGGTCCCTCGACTACTGACTTCAACTGATCAAACACGGTCTTCCACGGAGGATAAGGTGCCTTGCCAGTAGCTAACTCGTACTAAAGAAATCACAAAACACTCGCTGGATCAACAGTCAATGTCACTAGTTAACTAATAACTATACAAGTTATATGATAAAGGATTGCAAAAACCCTCCACTTTTGCTGAAATCCATTTTATTGCACAAGATTATAGCTACATTCAAGAACTTTCCATGCACAGTATCTCTACTCGCCAATGCTGCTCCTTGTCCTTGTAGTGGGGTAAAAGGACCTTGTGGCTACTTTTAGTAACTTTAAACAGTTCACTACGATTTCTTAAGCCACCTCCCACCCTCCAATACCCTCACTACACTGCCCTAAACTTAGTTCCCACCTCAAAAAAGCAGCCATCAGCCATTAACAATATGAAAGCTAACTGCTAATACAAGATGGCCAGCTATAGGCAGTATGCAGTGTGTTTTAAAATTTGAAATGGCATTTCTCCCAAGTGCATATATACATGACTGGTTTTCCCAAATTTGGTCACATGTACACATGGGTTAAGTAATAGTTGTAACATGGGCGCGAGGGATTTGCCTGATATGTATGCCCTCATCCCTCGGGCCTGCGGCCCTCGGACTTTGGGCATACATATCAGGCAAATCCCTCGCATCCATGTTACAGGTATTATGTATCACTTCTGTGCGTGGGCGAGCACTAAGCAGCTCAAACCCTACGCATATGTTTGCTGAACTCCTTTATACGCACTTGCGAAGGTTCGATTGTGGGTTTCAAATTAGTTTCCAGGAACGTGTGCAACAAATATTATCAAAAACTAGCGCTCAGAAATAGAGACAAATGGTGAGTGTAATAAATATAGTACTATAGTGCGTTTTGCACTGTATAAGAAGCGAGTTTTGCATTGTATAAGCGTGTTACTATATTCTAATTATTGCCATGCGAGTAACTCACTTTAAACAGCTTCCTCTTTGTACATAAACTTCCATACAACAACCAGTAGGGTACAAAGAAAACGTTTAGCGATTAAATTCCACTTCCTAAACTATGCTAATACTAACGAATTCAAACCCACAATCGATAGACGTTATGTTGTGCCTACATAAAGAGTGGCATAAGTTGCAGATTCAGATCAAGGGTGTATTTTCCCAGGATACAACTAGTGTATCCCTGCTTTCAGGGATACATCAGATTTGTATCCCTGCTATTCCCTTTGATCCACCCACGTAAAGTGATACATGAAGGCTTGTTAAACTTTAGTTTGGCTTCTACCACATAGATAGCTACATACTGTAATAACTAACTAATGAAGCATTAAATTATACCTTACACAAACAGCAAAGAAATATACTAGGTACTGTGCCTTTCAAGTTGCTTGTCCGTAGATACACATACTCACGCAAATATATAACAAATCAAATTGCTTCAAATTTTGTCACGCGCAATTTGATTTGTTATGAGTATTTGTACCAGAGACAAGCAATTAGGGTATCCAAGATATTCTGTAAAACTCAGCTTGTGGTACGCCACAGATCATTGGTATCATACTCACACTTGTAAGAGAATAACTTACCATGGTACAGCCAAAACTCCATACATCTGATCTGATATCATATCCTTTCTGACCAGGTGGAGGAAATACTCTTTCTGGCTACAGTGTACAATGATAAATATTTCATGTTATATAGTAAACAATGATTCACTACACAGTGTTTATATGTAACATAGCAACGTTACAACCAGGTCGGGTCAATCTGCATATCCGGGTCAAACACGTCACTTTTCCTCCGGGTCATGCAGGTTGCTGGATCAAGCTCAAAAAATCCGGATTGATCCATGTATATAATACTCTCTAATATAGCAGTCATAAATATAGCGACTGTTCTATTAGAGAGTATCATAGGGTTGCTTAGTTATTAAAATTTTAAGTTATGCTGATGACTGCTCTATTAGGGGGTAGTGACTGTTATATTAGAGTATTTAGAGCATGTACTGACTTATTTTTGGAGGGGCTTTAGTCCCCCCCATTCTGCCCTCACTGCCACTGAGATTTAAAATTGTAATCCGAGGCACATCCAGTTAACCAGGTCTAAGTTAATAGGTCATTGGGTCATCCGGGTCAATGCTTGTGTTCCGGTTGCAACGCCACATACGCACAAGGTTACATATAATCTTATATTCCAGATAATCACTTACTGCCATGTACGCTTTGCATCCAATGCCTCGTGTGTGACATTCAGAATTGATGGTCACTCCAGCTATCCCAAAATCACACATCTTAATGCTGCCATCATTAGCAATGAGAACATTAGATGGCTTCACATCTGAACAAATAACATCCGTATAGAATAGGTCTACTTAAACTAGTTTTGCATGATGGCACAAACAAGTGTTGCATCAGCAGACACCTGAACATTATTCAAAGGCAGTTGAAACAAAATATTGCTTGCAACAGCATAAAAATTGAATATTTTGATTATCCGACCATCTATTTTTCACATTTCAGTATTCTTGGGGGTGCTATGCCCCACTATGGCTGAGGGAAGCTCTAGCCTCCCTTCTACCTCCTATGAGAGTCATTATTAATGAAAGTATATAAAGTCTACATTAAGACTGGACATCATGAATCATCCATGATATTAAGTGTCGATATCAAAGAAAAATTTTCGGTATCGTAATATCGGCTACACAATATTATTGTTGATACCATAGATTTTTTGCTCGGTAGCATACAGATTTTGTAAGATCAGTGAAATACTTCATACTTTCAGTCCTCGTAGTACTGTTACTGTTAGCTCAGCTGATATCGCAATAATATCGATTATTGGGATATTACTGTAATCATTATCGGGATATGAATTTTTTGATATCACCCAACCCTAGTCTACATAAAAGTGGCTTATGAGTGGAACAGTGATACAGGGCGATGCCAAGGAAACATTAGGGATAGGCAATAATAAAAAATCCATGTCACAATATATCACAAGAGTAAATATTGCGATAATTGATATTATCACGAAATATCATTTTAGCAGCACTAAAATTATAAAAACAGATGTTGTGTGCAATAAATCTTATGTAATCACGGTATTTATGATAATATTATTGTGCTGCCAATATTAATTATCATGACACTAATATCATGATATTCCCCAACCCTAGGAAACATTTGGACACACACACGCACACGCACGCATACAGACACGTACACACACATGTACACGCGCATACACACACCAAATCACAGTACACTAATGCGACCATACAAGATGTTAACTGGTTTACCCACCTCTGTGCATTACGCTAAGCTCCTCCTTCAGAAAATGCAGCGCCTTAAGTATCTATAACACAACATATCACATGATGACATCATCCTTTAGCCAAATTTAAAGGTTCATTAGGCAATAGTGCATATTACTACTATGTATTTTAAAGATTACTACTGGTGGTACAAATTTGTCAATTGTTGTATAACAGTATTTAATTGCTAAAATCAATACCCACAATTCATATTCTCAACTTACTGCAACAGCCATTTTCCCAAGTATCCTCTCAGGAAATGATTGGTTTAATTTATGATAGACCAGCTGGTAGAGCTTGTCCAGTGAATTGTCCATCAGCTCCATACATATCCACAGGTCACCCTACAGAGAACGAAGAACTAAATTGTGCTTGAACAAATGCTAAAAATTTTAATACTGTAGCAATAAACTTTGGTGGCCTAGATGCCATGTCAGATTAAACTGCAAAGTGCTCGGACAAATGTCAGCCTAAAATTGTTCAGACATTTTACCAAAAATGATCAGACATTGTTTGTCGTGTAATTAATACCGTATAGCTGGTTTTCTGCTAAAAATATTCACTAATATTAAATTTTCACAGGTCTATATTTTCACGTTTTGGTGATGCTTCCCATAGAGTAGAAGAAATGTTAGTGGCACATTTTAGCCTCATAGCAAAAATAAAAACCTAGTGAAAATAACCCTACTTTAATTTAACCTAGAGCATGAAAAACTGTTGCCTAACAACATTCAAAAACACAAATCTTTTATTCATGAACCATTACTATTATGTCTTACAGACTGTTTTCATTATCAACTCACTTCCTTTAACAATACACCATAGAAGGTAACAATGTAAGGACATCCTTTGCTCTTCTCTATTATATTAAGATCCCTCATCAAATATTTTCTCTCACTGCCATCAGCTGTTGCTCTTATCCTCTGTAGAAGCAATACAAAACCATAGCAACCAACATAGTGTAATTTGATTGAAACCAAACCATCACCACCTACCAGTGTCAAATCGCACAAATTTAGTGTAATATAATGTTTATCTACCATGGTTTTGGCAGCAATTTTAGTGCTATATCAAGTGAAAAGGTCACACATTCTCACAATATGGAAGGAAGACCACAGTATGTAGGTCTTATGACAGAATAATCTAACAAATCGTAGTAACTCAATGATTAGTTGGCTAATGCTATGAGACATGCTGAAATGTCATTCATAAACAAAAGCTACATTTAATAAAGTTGTGTGAAAAACAATACAATGGGACTCAAACATCCTTGAATTACAGACACCCTATTATATAATGTACATTAGCTTAGGACCTGAAAACCCCTGAGGATACATAGGACAAATGTAGTTCCCAATGGCGTCAGGTTCCATTGTACTTTAAAAAGTAGGAATGCTATGGAGCAAGTGGGAGACATACAATTAACTTGTGAAACATTAAGAAGGTGTTACTTGTGAACCTTAACAAGGTGCCAATACAGTAAAACACAGCCTATAGAGACAGTAAGGAGAAATATTGGACGCAGAGAAGGGTATCTTACCAGGGGGAATGCATACGTGATGAATAAAAACAGAAAACAACTAAGTTACTAAAACTTCAGAATAAGAACAGAATATTAATTAAACACCTCAATCATTCAACATGTCAGGTTACTCTAAATGCCTTTTAGTACCAAATGGGAAGTATTATTTTGTTCACATTGATTTGCATTATGACAAGTAGGCAAGCACTAAAATAGTAGCCGTTTCGCATTTAGTATTTCTGCCATCAACATATAAGGTACTTTCATGTAGAGGTACCATATCATGGCCTTTTAAAAATCAGCTTCCAATACCAAATAACAACACATGAATGTGATGGTAATACACACATAGCATTGCACAGTTGGTACCTTCACTGCCATGATAGTCCCTGTTTCTTGATGTTGCATCTCATAAACTACACCATAAGCTCCTCTCCCGCGTTCCTTCAGCTGTATTAGATCATCTGCCCTCACTACAAATTTCTTAACATGTACAGAATTATGTAAAAATTTTGTATGCTCATATTGTGAAGACAGACCTGATCTCTTATTATAAAATTCCCGGAAGAAGTGATGGGTTTGTCGTTGTGTTGGCTGTATGAGGAAAAGAGGTAAGGAAACGGTACGTCCCACCTCCCCGACAAAAGTATCCCAAATCTTACAATTCTTTTTTAGTCTCTTCTTCTTTTTTATCACCTGTGTTCTTTTTGAAGTTGAACTTTGGCCGAGCTGCAGAATAAAGGTTGATTGTAAAAGGGTCAAAGCGCGGTAAACAAATAGTTTGTATCAAGTGATTTCTTACTTCGTGTATATCAATTTACACCAACACATACAAACGATAAAATTCTACACTTACGTCCTGCCATGTCGGCGTAAATATGTTAAAGACTCGCTCCTGCGCTAAAATGACTCCCTCTCTGAAAGTATATCACTCTCCGTAAACTAAACATCAGGGGTCACGTGATGCAACATGTCAGCGATTAAGGTGTCAATTATCAACCCTTGTTATTGCCTTCATTAAACAAATTAGTACAAAATGGATCACTTTGCTCTTGTTAACAGATCTTCGGGCCGTGTATGCATCACGCCATAGATATCTATATAATCATGTTCAAACGCACGTGCAGTCTTTTATTCACGTGCAATCAACTGTACCGTCATAAAAAGTCCGTTCCGTGAAATATACCAGGCCTTCGACATGAGTACAGTTTGGTGGTTAGTTGTTGTGGGTATTGTCACATAACCTTTTGTAATAAACAACTTACAGTCCTCCTTACAGCGAGCACGGCCTCATTCAACATCGCCAATGGCGTTCTTCGCGATGACTTGAGTGTTTACTATTACATCATCCCCGAAGCTAGGAGTAGATACAGTGTGCGTTAACCAATCCGTTAGCCTTACCTGTCAGTGCACAGACCAACAAGCGAACATCACGTGGCAATGGTCGAACCAATCAAAAGAGGACAGGTAAGGTCCTCAGAGGACAGGTAAGATCTTTGGACAGTGTTCAAGTTGCATCACGCGACATAAGCTGATAACAGATGAATACACAGCTGTCTGACTGTGGTGTGTAGCATCACTGAGTTGTGGCCAGTTCAACTAGGAGAAGAATCTATAGACAGTGCATATACATTTGTACGGGTTGTTTATGTGCCAAGATCACGAGTGAATTTGAAATGTGATTTCCATTTCTGCATTGATTACAAAACACATATGCATCATAAAAACGTTTTAATCATCAAATTCAAATCCACAATACAATCCTACGAGTTTCTGTATAGCTAAAAGGAAGGCATTGCTAGCACTTTATTTGTACAGTGTAAATCAAAACTATTACATGTGCCCTAACAAGTATACAGCTGATGCATCAACAAATTACTGGATTTACAACCCTTGAATGTTATAATTATGTAAAAAACATTGAAATATTTATATTTCACTACACAGCTAGCTATGGAGTATAGCTATGTTGGTGGTATTTTGTGCCCCTTATGCATGTGAGCACCTAAACTGGATTTCATCAGCTATGCACAAAATCATTCGAAGAAAGTGCATGATGTGTTATCATGAAAGTAAGTACGTCAAAGCTTTGACGGTCAACAAACCTTCAAAGGTTATAATTGACATTCCTTTATGCACTAATATAACTAGCTTATCACCCATCATAAAGAAACTAATCTGTATTGTAGTCTGCATGGGTACACATATGTAGTCTCATCTGCTTATAGGCATATATAGCCAATAATTATAAGAAATAAAATTATAATCCTCTTTCATTGGCTGCAGCTGACAACACAAACTAGTGGTGCAGGGCATATATAGCTACCAGATCAAAAAGTAGAGTGGTAAAAATTTCTCTTCACTACCAACGTCAAAACATATTTATTATTTTTCAATTTTCTCTTCACGACCAACGTCAAAACATATTTATTATTTTTTCAATTTTCTCTTCACTACCAACGTCAAAACATATTTATTATTTTTTCAATTTTCTCTTCACTACCAACGTCAAAACATATTTATTATTATTTTTTCAATCATATCAAAGACAGTTTGAGAAAGTAAAGTGCATGGCACAGGGAAAACCACACACACATGGACAATGGTTAATTGACACATAGCTAAATAAACCAAGCATGCATGCCTTAAGAAAGTATACATAGTTACAGATGCATGTTTATTTATTTACATTCACTGCCACTCTATAAAAATGCAAAATTAAACTATTAGACGGGTAGCTGGTAGCTACCTATAAATTATTATTTGTTTGCACTGGTGAGTTCTTTGGCCTGCTCTAACACCGACTGGTACCATACCCTCACATCAGTATCAGTATCAGCTTCTGTCGTCAAAATAAACTGGTGCTTTAGTAATCCGTCGTATCTCGGCCTCTTACTGACATCTTTCTCTAAACTACAATGACAAAGAAGAAGTGAAATTACTACACTAGTTGAATTATGATGGGTTATCCCCACTGACCAGGAGTGTGTGAAGTCTTTAAAATCATCAGACAAATCAGTATTGTTCAGTCTGGGTGGAGGCCCCTTGACTACCAACCGCAGCTGATCAAATATGCTCTCCCATGGTGGGTAGGGTGCCTTGCCAGTAGCTAACTCATACTACAAAGGTACCATAACACAATTTACTATACACGGTATTGTTAATGTCACTATAGTTAACTATTACGTACAAATCATGACAGTACATGGCAACAGTACAGCTGGCTATTTTTGAGTGGGAAAATTTTCACAAATCTTGAAATATTTCTCTCTCGAAAATGCCTGCTATATGGTAGTTTAACTTTACTAGCATTAATTATGAACATATACATAATCTCCATAAGATAATCAACCATATAGTTATATGGTACTGTAAAACATTTTATATTTGCCTTTAGTTATGGTTTACTGGAGATTCAACTGTGACAGTTCACGGCATGAGAAAATAGGAATTTGCCCTATCTTACTGAAGGGTCACACCTTCAATTTAGGGTGACAAATACTTGACTATTCTTGTCGAGACTGTATTGCATTATTTCTTTGGTGCCTGGCTCCTATGAAACACTAGCTAGCTATGTAGCTATATTGCAAGTTCATGTTATTCACTTATGACTCACCATGGTACAGCCAAAACTCCATACATCTGATCTGATATCATATCCTTTCTTCTGACCAGCTGGAGGAGATACTCTCTCTGGCTATAATTTTTATGATGATTAATGACATATTATATAAGAAAGACCTGGCTCAATATCCTTGTGTGTGTGTGTGTGTGTGTGTGTGTGTATGTGCATGCATGCATGCATGTGTGACGTGCACATGCACATAAATGTGGGTATATGCATAACATGTGTCTGGTGTGCATGCAAGCATGCACAAGGTAGCAGCTATATGCATGTATGTGTAATTCTGTAACTTGTATGAATATAATTATCATCATAGCCATCAGCATTGCAACCGGGTCACAATCAGGTGACCCAGATGACCCACCGACCCATTGGCTTAGACCCGGTGACCTGAATAAAAAAATTTAAAACTTGAAATCTACAGAACAACATAGATAACTATTATGAAGTACTTGTAAAGAGACTATTGCTTGTGCTAGCACATTAATAATAAATCAATCGATACTCTCTAATAGAACAGTCATTGATATTATTGTGACTGCTATATTAGAGAGTGTTATAAACCCGGATTTCTTAAGCTTGACCCGGGACCCGCTTGACCCGGAGAAAAAGTGACCCATTTGACCCGGATATCCGGATTGACTCGACCCGGTTGCAACGCTGATAGCCATCACTTAACTTACTAAAAATATCGATTTTGTCCTATTCAGCTATATATAGCTAACTATTATTTTATACCGTATATGGGAAATCTATTTTATACTGTAGCTATGTACAGAAATCTTTAGAGAAAGAAAAATTTTGTGGTTTTCATAGTTTTATTTACAACTGCAAAATTTTTACCAAAAAATTGTTTTAGGAGGCACAAAAATAATAGGACTATAACTACGTGTTTCTATAATCGTAAAAACCTTCTAGCTACCTCAAATGTTTATCCATATACGGTAGCTATATAGCTATAAAATCTACAGACAATAAACAACTCATGTAGCTATAAACTATTACTCACTGCCATGTATGCCTCACATCCAATGCCTCGTGTGTAACATTTAGAATCAATGATCATTCCAGCTATCCCAAAATCACACATCTTAATGCTTCCATCATTAGCAATGAGAACATTAGATGGCTTCACATCTGTAAAAGAATTGTATTTACCTACGCTCCATGCAGGTAGTTATATTTGTAATGGAGAGGAGTGTGTGTCTAACTGTATAAGCTGATATGACCCAGGTGGTATAGGGTCCTTGTCTGCGTGTAGAGCCCTATGACTTCTGGAAAAAGGTGTTAACTCGCTAGCTTTGCAGCTTAATCGTGTGATGCATGACCTATAGCTACACACATTATAATTATTGTCTATACTATATCACAACAGAAATGCAACATGGCAACAAATTATAACTAAGCATTATACCTAGAGCTAGCTTTAGCTACTAATGTAATGAAAGACACTAAAGTGCTAACCCTTAGCGCGTGCCACGCGATAATTATGATTTATAGCAACCTTAGGGATTTTATTAAGCGCTTATTAATTTATAATCAACTCCGAGATAAGAGCGAATTTCACAAAACCGCTCAATTTAAAGTTAATAAAGTTTTGTGTACTTCAAATAGGTGCATATTTCAAGTAGTAGCGTCAGTTTCCAGATGTTAATCGGACAGAAAAGTGAGTACTGTAACCCTTCTGCGCATGCGCTAAGGGTTAATAATACAAGAAGATGTACTCACCTCTGTGCATTACACTAAGCTCCTCCTTCAGATAATGAAGTGCCTTAAGTATCTACAACATAACACCATATGACATTATCTTTAGAAGGAATAATTGAACCAAAGCCAAAGAGTTTATAAGCTAAACAACAATAATTACATGCATATCTTAAGGTTATTAGCTATACTGTATATCAGGAAATCTACGAAGGGTTTTATTTTCGAAAATTTTGAAAATATTCAAGCATTTTCGAAAATATTTTTTTCGAAATACCTAGCTACATAATTAGCTATTCCTTAATCACGAGCCAGCTGATTTTCGAAATTATTTTTTCAAAGTCCTTTAAACTCAGCCTATTTCGAAATTTTAACCTTTCGAAAATTTCCCGCTATACAGTATATATAGCTATAGCTATAGTAAATTTATACTCACAAAAGGTAGCTATATTCTCAACTTACTGCAGCTGCTATTTTCCCAAGTATCCTCTCAGAAAATGATTGGTGTAATTTATGATAGACCAGCTGGTAGAGCTTGTCCAGTGAATTGTCCATCAGCTCCATACATATCCACAGGTCACCCTACAGAGAATGAAGAAGAACCTAATAATTTGTTAGTCCTCATATAATTTCAGCGGTGCATGCCTGAACTAACCAAGCCACATTTTTTTATATCCTCAATAATGGAGACTACATAATGGAGTCTCCATTATTTATTCTTGGTTGCACTGGTTCCAAAAAACTATTGCCAAGCCACATTTCACGTGCACATAAACATCTAGCTAGCTACCTCAACTTGTGCTATGCATAGGGCCACTGCATGTGGTTGCTTCTGTTACCTACTGAACGCATAGCTCAGCTGTTTGGGGGCGGACACACACACATAGCTACAGACTTCCCAGACAAAACTATATTTCAAGAAACTAGACAGCTATTTGACTGGTGCACGCCTGGCTAAAAACCAGCAACTTTTAGCTGCCAGCTTTGTTCATACAATGCTACTCTACTTCTAGTATGCAAAGCTAAAAGTTGTACAACATGATGATTGGAAAATAAATCTTACACTTTCTTACAAGTTTATAATTAATGATATACCGTTATTTTTGAGGATAAAAAATTTCAAGGAATTCACGGAAATTTACAGAACCTCAAAAATACCTATCTTCAAAATTTTTGCTCCAACTAGCTAATAACTATAAGCTATAACTTACCATTTGTATCTTCAAAATTCTATATTCTTTTAAAGCAGATTTTTGACAATCCGCAAAATTTTATATCCTCAAAAATAAGTCGCCCCACGGTACTAGGTAGTATGAATCACAAAGTGGCTATACCGATAGTTCCAACATTATATGTCTGTGCATTACAAACTGTACACATTCATTATCAACTCACTTCCTTTAACAACACACCATAGAATGTTACAATGTAAGGACACCCTTTGCTCTTCTTTATTACATTAAGACCTGTCATCAAATACTTCCTCTGGCTATTATCATCTATTGCTCTAATTCTCTGTATAAGATACATACAAACCGTCACAATCTAATTTGAGGTATCATTAATTCTTACTTTCTTCAATAAAAAAGATGTTTATCTATCTAGCTACCAGCTAGCTATATGGGCAGCCATTAAATCATTTAGGCGAGGTCATTGGGTCATTTACATCTTTTAGTTTTTGTATGAGCGTAAAAAGAGTACGTACTTTTGCTTCCCTATACCACACTGAAAATGTTGGTTTATGTCACACGATTACCATTTCATTTTTCAAATGTATAGCTAGCTAGCTAGCTATACAATTTTACCTCCCTCCTCTCTAGTGCACTCTTTGTGTACAAAAGCTAAACCAAGGTTTATAGTAGATCTTGAACTTTTGATTGAATCGTATGCAAAAAGCAATTGTCAGACTTCACAAAATAGCTACAGGTTGTGATCATTTGCCAACTTACTTACACTACTGACAAATTGTGCTACAGCTATTTATGTACAAGTTGTGGACTTTTTAACTCCAATGGCTGGTGCATGTGCATAACAAATATATAAATACAGTGTGAAATACATTGTGAAATACAGTGTGAAATACATTGTGAAATACAGTGTGAAGTACATACAGTGTGAAATACAGTGTGAAATACATTGTGAAATACAGTGTGAAATACATTGTGAAATACAGTGTGAAATACATTGTGAAATACAGTGTGAAGTACATACAGTGTGAAATACAGTGTGAAATACAGTGTGAAATACATTGTGAAATACAGTGTGAAATACATTGTGAAATACAGTGTGAAATACAGTGTGAAATACAGTGTGAAATACATACAGTGTGAAATACAGGTGTACGTTGCACTACATAGTTAGCACCTTCACTGCCATGATGGTCCCTGTCTCTCGATGTTTCATCGCATAAACTACACCATAAGCTCCTCTCCCGCATTCCTTCAGCTGTATTAGATCATCTGCCCTCACTATAAATTTCTTAACATGCACAGAATAATGTAAAAACCATTGTGTGCTTGTTTTGTGACAACGAACCTGTTCTGCTATAATAAAAGTCTCCGTAGAGGTGATGGGTTTGTCGTTATGTTGGCTGTATGATGAAAGAGAGCATGATCCACCTTCCAACACATGCATGTGTACTAATATTCAAAATGGGATTTCAAGAATAATTGAACAGCTAAATAAGACTGACTCTTTTGACCTTTTGCAACACCTTTTAAATTAATTGATTTCACTTTGTCCTCACGACTGATATAACTCAAAATTTGCACATGATCGCTCATTCACATACATTGTAAAACTCCGCAAAATTTTGTAAAGCATCAAATCTTACAATTCCTTTTTCGTCTCTTCTTCTTGTTTATCTTTTTTGAAGTCAAGCTTTGATAAATCTGCAGTAAATAATTGTTTTTAAAATAATTAGCTATAATTGGTTAACAAATTTATTGTGTATTAAGACTATAATGCAATAATTGTATAAAAGTTGTTTTATAATGTTTCAAATAGGAGATTATTGTATAACGAAATTTAATCTTGCTAACCCATAGCTATAGTTACAAGTTGGCAAATGACTAAATAATGGCAAGATAGAATTACCTCATGAAACTAATGGGTATAGCACAACACTTCTATCATTTTTCATTACAATAATCGATGATATCACAAGGGAGTCACGTGAATAAACATTCATCACCAAGGAACACATAGCAACACATACAATTTTAAGCTCTAGTGTGAGACAAAAGTTTATACTACCATGTGACAAATTTGGGATGGTGCTTTAACAACTTTACCATATTCTCTTGTTGGTGCCTGAAACTGCCTTAAGCTGGGAATCCCACTCATTAAATGACCCTCACTATAAACACATGATGGCGTATATTTGGTATGCCTTGGTTGTAGTGGTGTCCACTGCATGCATGGTACAAGCACAAGGTATAAAGAACAATAACAGATCTAATGGTGACGAATTAGATTGAAAGTCATAATCATCTCAACTGCATATATCTTCTGTAGTAAAGATGAAAGAAGATTGTATTGGAGGTGACCAATTTCTGTTTCTTTAATCCATTTAGTTGAATCGCTTCAATTTCTTAATTGCTGGCCCAAAATGTACAAAATGGACCCCAGATGTAATACCACAATGATTCCAGAGGAGGGTGGGGCACTGCTAAAATATTCTTCCGAGGATAGCTACCACTTTCCACTCTGATTGGTCATCTCAAGATGACTTAACTCTGTTAATCAAGTCTTGTCTTTATAGCTAACATGTTACCATGCACTGTTACCATGGCTAGTAGTTACCATGCCACCACTTGGTAGTAGCTGTAGCTAGCTACGTTGAATGCAAAACTACTCTGGATTCCAACTGCGTGGCTCCTTTAGCTCTCGCTTAGATTGCATGATGCTTTGAGGACTTTGGGGTTCAAGTCACCACTCTTGGTCTGGGAGTTTTTCTTCATTCAATAGTTTGCGTTAACACTTCTGACTCCCTGTCAACAGGCTTATATATAAGCTTCTCACAAGTCCCTAACAGTGGGATAGTTTTGTGATAGCAGCTTCCGTTGCCTATGTAACATGCTATACTATATAGCATTTTGGTTGATCCGCAGTTCCGTACAAAAGGAATGTGCTTCTACATGGATAATCAGGGATGCTGGATCCCATGAAACAGTTATCCAGTTATTTCCATTTGCATGAAGAATTAGAGCTAACTAGCTACTCCCTGAAATGATCGTGTTACAATTTATGAAAAAACAGTGAAGTATCTTAATATTCAAATTGCGGTTTCGAATAACTAGCAGATATAACTGTTATACATCCTAAGTTCTACAGATTACCTCAGTACTCTCCTAAAGAGTGTATGGATTGGCATGGATACTAGACTATCCCAATTCTTAGCACAGGCGCTTAGTTTATAATTAGCCATAGATATAATAGGCACCTATTATCTATGGCTTGCGATCATGAGTTCTGCAAGTTGCGGTGCGCCTAGGTATATCCTTCGAGCTTCACAAGCTACCCATGGCTGGCACACGTGTCCTACAATGTACGATTAAACTGTTAAACCATAGATGGTGCCTCGCCGGGTGCATACTGTTGTTTGCAATAGATCTCAGCTGATAAGCTCCACGGCGAGGCTTTACTTAACTTAGGCCAAGCAAATTTGATTACTTGTTTCTCATCCCCGCCTGCATGGGTTTCAATACCACTGCCTCAACTTTCATTATCTCAATTTTTGCCTATTTTTACAATTTTAACAATTTTAATGAGCTTTTTTTAACATTTTGAATAAATTACTGTATAATGAATAATGAAAAATGACCGCCCGCCCGCATATAAGCACAGAATTTGGTGGATGAGAAACAAGAAATCAAGTTTGCCTGGCCTTACTGTTGAGCTCGCTTTGAGTGCAAGTAGTGAGGTCAGATTGGTAAGGATCCCATTAATTATAAAATATTGTTTAAATACATGTACTCAGTTATAAATATCGATCAAAACATTTGGAGCGAATTGTGAAAGCATCAAAGGATCAAGGAGTAGTTATACGTGAAATCAAGGGATCAAGGTGAATTTCTTAATCTTGATTGCGGTCACAAATGGTTCTACAGGGCCTATGTAAGTGACTACCCCTTGTTCCGAGATTCATGCACTCATTTCCGGGTTTTATGTTATATAAATACGAATGCTAATACGTGGCCCGTACAAAAAATTATGTGGTTTGTTACATTGTGCACACCAACATAAACGATAAAACTATAATACAAGTATACACTTACGTCCTGCCATGTTGGCGTATCTGAAAGAGACCCCCTGCACTCTTGCCTGCGCTAAAGTGAAATCTTTGATCACTCTCCGTAAACTGGGCCGTAAACCAATGCATCACGTGATAAAAGTTACAGGATGTAGTTGCGTAAGTGTGTCACGTGATATAACAATGTCTCAGTCTGAGCCAATTTCATCTGATAGCCTAACACACGTGTGTGTAGTGTGAATCGGTAAATGTGGTCGTAATAATTATATTAATTGGTACGAGGTGCTGAATCGATGTGAATACTGACCATGAGCGAAGAACAAGAGAATTTGATACCAGGTATGATCGCCATTTGTTATTATAGACATTAGAGAGTACACTCTCTAGTATAATATATGCTGTTATATAGGATGCTATAAATAATCTATGGGTTCTCAAGAAATCGGATTCGTGAATGTCAAAATTTCTTTATGTTCTATGTCGAACAGCGTTTTTGGAGGGTAAACCATGCCTTACCCTTGCATAAAGTGGAATTATTGCCTATATATTGTTTCTCACAATTTCTTCTTGAACATTTGCTCTACTATTGGGGCATTTGGAGTCAAGTGCTTTTATACTGGAGGGCGGGTGTAGTGAGCCCTCAACAATGTATGGTTTTGTGTTCGGTTCTGTGCATACTGCTGGACCTCACATATTGTGTGTGTACAGTAAAGGTCTGATGTCCACGAGGCTTAAGTGGATCACCATAAGGTCCACACTCAGAGCAACCGGCATCAAAATCAGTCCACCTAGTGTCGTGCATATGACAAAACACAGTACCATCATTGACTTTACGAGTATCTAGTTTCGTTTTGTGACGTCAAGTCATGCATGTGTAACTGCATAAATAGCCATTAGGGGTATGTTAAGTTTTATGGCTCACTTTATGGACATTTAGTGTACTTCAATTCTTTGACATCAGCAGTTTCACAATCACATGTTGTAAGTGGGGATTTTGTACAAATGAAATATTCACAACACAGACATTCCGTCACAGCAACATCCTTAACTGTCACAGTTGATGTAAAAAGTAGTCATAAAGATTATTTTACAGAGAGACATAAGTATGTATGTAGAACATAATAATTATATGGCATCATTCTGTGTAAGTTTGTGATATAATTACATTCTAAGTATTACTGAGTTCCAAGAAACACTATTGTATGTAATATAATTATATTGTGTGGCTTTATTATATATACATTATATATATTATATATACACTCATGATAATGGCCAGGCAATCACCAGCCAATTTAAGCATTTGACCAGTTAAACCAAATTTGGTCGGTTAAACCAAATTTAGTCAGACAAATATTCTATACATGGAGGAGTCATTGAGTTTCTAATGGAAAAACCAGTGACCAGACAATTTTTAATCCTTATATATATCATGTTATGGGTTTTCATTTTTCCTTTGTATCACAAAAATTCTATGATAATTCTGTATACCAGGTGTATGGTACATAATTTCAAGGGTCTTTTATTTTTGTAGAGATTTATTTTTACTGATCAAATGTATTAATTATTTCATTTAAGCCACTGCTCTTGCAAGGGCTACATTTTACAAAACTTAGTGAATCTGTGATATCCACTGCATGTATCAATGTTATTTGTGTACGTACTGTGTGAGTTGATTATGTTTGTGATGTGCTTTAATTAGATGAAGCCCCGCCCCCATATGCTCCATCTGAAAAACCACAGGAACCTCCCCCGGCCTACTTCCCGGAGGAGTACACCATGGCAGTGGAGGGACGAAGTCATTTGGTCCCCCCTAACATGCACGTCAGTCATTACGTAGACTCAAGTAACATGGTCGTGGGCGTGGTAAGTTCTACACACATTTTGTCTTATCATAATAGTTATACTAAGAAACAGAATTTTTACCACAAATGTAGAATCTTGCAGATGTAATGAAATCATGTACACTTGTGTAATGAAGTGTAAATCATTAGTGCGTATGTTTATGCCATCGCTAGTCTGGTTGTCATGGTTACATTAAGTTAAAAGGAGCCACTTGCATTATCAATGTAAAAGAAAAACCCTACTTGTCATTATATATACTTGTATGCATTGTAATTTGTAAAGTTTCTGTTGAACCTGTATTACTGTAAGAGTAGTGGACTGAAGGAATTGCAGTGTGTTACATCACTGAAATCACCATGCATACTTTACCATTAGTTTGTAATGCTCATAGAAAATTATAGGATCAACAAATTAAGTAGTGCACACTAATAATCGAGGGGTCTGTCACTCTTCGAAATTGTGTACAAGATTTTGAAATCAGCTCTAAATTGCTCTGATTTCTTGATTTCAAATCTGATTTCAGTGATTTGAAATAAAATTAAATGCTGATACATTATATGAGCTTGCATTTGAAAGGTGTCACTTTCTGGAAATAAGACTGAGTTTACGGAAATTTACTGAATTGTAAGTCAATTGATTTTGTGATTTCGGACAATGGCGTACAAGATTTCAGTGAGTGACAGATCCTTCGCTAATAAGAGTGAAGGGAGAGAGAGGTTTTTTTATCTTCTTTTAAATTCACAGATTAGGCATACTCGTTATCATCAACGTGACATGAGCATCCCGATACCCCCTAACTACACTTGTATGGCTGTCATCGCCACCATTTTCTTCTTTCCAGTTGGAGTGTTTGCTATCCTCTATGCCATAAAGGTGTGTACATGTTGTCATGACGATTGTGCTGTTTTACATGTGACAAGTTGAAAATCAGTGCAGGGACAAATGTTCGAACGTTCATTCGTTAAAGTAAATGTTTTACCAAACCTTTGTAACCATGGTAATTACAGTAAAAATGTAAGTTTTAAGTAATTTGTAGATTCAAAGATTCAGAAAAGAGGTTTAAAAGGTAAATATTGTTATACTATGAAATAGTGTCACAGTGTTAGTTAGGGTTTGAATAAAATGAACAAATGTTGGGATGGTTTGTTGTTATAAGAAACAAACCATTCAAACATTCGTTAGTTTTAACAAGAGAATCTTCGAACATGGAAAATATTAATGTGCATTCATCCCAGCACTAGTTGAAATATTTGTACTCTGTTTGGCATGTATTGTTTGTGTGGTGTATATTAGGGCTGAGTGATAGCGTAAATTATGCTATCACGATAGTAGAAAAAGTGATATTCACGATTATGAATACTATCACGATAATTGTCTTTATATTCATAAATACTAAATACCATGAGTAAAAGCAAAAGAACATGAATTTTCTGCACCTCTCTATTTCTAAAAAAATCGATTTGCCCCTATTTTCTGTTCATGAATATGGTAGTAGACTGCCTGACCATTTGAATGAGAATTTATGATATAGTGAAAGCAAATATTCAAATAGTGATTTAGTGAATAAAATTGTAAGATGGCAAACAAATATTTGAACATTCGAACATTTGTCCTACCAAGGAGACATCACTTTTGTTTGTTATTTATGTTCTAGGCTCGTGACAGCATTGCTGCCGGCAATATCGTCGAGGGATGGAAGTACGCTCGCACAGCACGAATCTTGTCTAGACTTGCTTTTGTATTGTGGACATTGTTGTTTTCTTCCCTCATTGTAATAATCATTGTATCGGCTAATACATGATGGTTTGCTCAGCACATACCACTACTCCATTTTGTAACAATATTGTGTATGTGTACATGTACGATGGATTTAAATTCTGTGCAAAATATTTGATTAATTATCTTTGTATTTATCTAATTATCACATTACTACTCCATTATGTTTTGTGTACTTGTACATGTATGATGGATTTGAATTTTGTATTTCCATTAGTCATCTTGTATTTATCTAATTATATTATGTATTTATCTTACATGTATAAATAATCTACATACACCATAACGTGACCAGGCCTGTGATGATCAATCAAATAGTCATGCAAAAATTGCCCTATTTTTGACTTTTATCATGACTTTAAATCTAGTAAATAAGTTACATTATAAAACAGGATTTTTGATATAATTGAAGTGTAATTTGTGCTCAGAGATTCTTTTTATGAACACACACGGTAAGGCCATCCAATGAATGGCATTGGTCTGTCCTACTGTTTTGTTTTGACGACTTGGATGTCGTAAGCCTTGTCATACATCCATGCTCTGTGCCTTAATGAATAGGCATTAATAATAGCCTTCACAACATTTTATTGTTCATCAGTAATTTTATGTGCAAGCATGCAAAATGTGTCTTGGTATATAAAGACTTAAAATTTAAAACTATGTCTAGCAAAACCATCATGCAGAAAGAAGTAAGTGTTTTTTAAAAAGTCATTCTTCTAATGCGGTGAGATCGATGACCTTTGCACCATCTGATGGGGAGGATACGTAGAACTCGGCTTTGGGGTATCCGGACAGTATCTTATCCTTTGTGCGGTCGAGGAAACTCTTTTCAACTAAGGTCACTGTGCAGCCACCGAAGCCTCCACCTGTCATACGAGAGCCGTAGACTCCTTGTATCTCCAGCGCCAACTCCACAACCTTGTCCAGCTCGGGACAGGTCACCTGATAATCATCCCTGAGGTAGAATAAAACAACTATTAATCAAAATGTGTAAAATGAAAAATGCTCTAGTTTCTTTACTAACTTCCAAATTAATGCACACTAAAGCTGTTATCATAGTCACCAGATAAATCGTAATCAAAATACTCTAATAAAGCAATCAGGCTATATTGCACTAAAACACTCTAATAGAGCAATCATGGTAAATCGGTATTGCACTAAAACAATTCACCGAAAACACTCTAATAAAACAATCAGGGTAGTTGAGAGCATATTGTACTAAAATCAAGTCACGTGATTTGGGGCGTACTTTAATGAAGTGTGGCTTTGTTTCATGAGCTGGCCAAACTTCTTGTAGTCCTTCACCTGGATCGACTGTATGGAGACGATGACGCGATTATTCTCCGTAATGACATGCCTGGCACGACGGTACTGGTCGCTGGTCAATATTGACTTCTTCACTGGAGAACACAACATATAATATTATACCTTAACTTCAAAAATGCGACTACTAAATACTAATACAAGTTAGCAAGTAAAAATGAATGTTTGTGTTTGAATACAAATGACTGTTCTATTAGGGTGCTTTGACAAGGTGAATTATTGTAGGGAATTTCCTTTATGTAACAAAGTTTAATTTAATAAAAATACCTAAACCAATAATCTTACACCATAAGGTAAGGTACGTAAAAACTAGTGTTATTACTTTTCACAATGAACATTATTTGTATACATGGCATAGCGCATATGCATACTCTCTAGATCATGGATGCTGGCATCCCTCAGTGATGGCTTGCCCATCTTGTCAGCGGCAGCCGCACACGTATCCCTCCTGATGTTATACTCGCCGCTGTCCAGTTCATGACGCACCTTAGTGTCACAGATCAGAAACACCACGTTCGGATTATCCAGTACTATCAACCGCGGGCTGTAAGGCGGCCTAACAGTAAAATAATCATTAAGTACGGTAGTACTTAATAGTAGGGATTGGTAAGAAATTGTATGGTTTCCCGATTTTTCACACTTCATAAAACAACCTTCCAATAGGCTTTACCCAGAAAAACCGACTGGAATGCATTGCTAAGGCTGTAATGATGCTGTACCTTGGTTAAATGAAGCAACAAGTCGAATATTTCAACCTACAGCCAACTTTGAAAATTTAGAAATTCACCTGTATTTCGTCTGCCAGCCTGCCTGCCAGCCGTAAGACCCGGTTGCGCTAGGTGTAGGACTCCAGAACTTTCACACAATAAAGGTAATGGCGGCGGATTTACGAAAATGTTGTTCCGAAGACGATTTACCCACTGTGCCATGGCGATTCCTTTTATCCTTCATTCCCTTCCTTGTTCTTCTATATTCCTTTAACAAGGTGTGAATCTCACCTTCGAAGGTGACGATAGCCTGTTAAGGCTTCTGCTTATTACGTCACGCAAAAACCTGGCTTACACGTGATAGATATTATAGTTATATTATATTATATTATATTATAGTTATATTATATTATAGTTATATTATAGTTACAGCATAGATATTATACGGTTACGCGTATAATATCTATGGTTACAGCATAGATATATAGACTACGTAACCGGGATATGAAACATAACCGCGCACTACACAGCTTCCCATACATTTCGAAATTTACTATCCGTGTTGTTAATTCTTTCATGAAGCTCTAAGTTTTAGCTTGGTTTATTCAAAAAGCTACGGAAGATTGATGAAATCTAAACCATTCTAAAGGTAAGTTTGAAGCGGTATAATAGTGTAGGTTGTTAAATTATTTCCGAACTCGATGGTATCCTTGGTTATTTCACTCCTCCTATTGTGTAATATGGCGGAGGTATGTACATTTTTTGTGGACGTTTCTTATGAATTCCTGTACTCTATTTACTACTTGAATGTGTTATAAGGAAGCCTTTAAAGCATTATTTTTGTATTAACATTACAAGGTAGGTTACAACTACATAAAAATTTCGCTTTTGACCTATTACTGAGACTTTGACCCTTCGTGGACAGTCAATTTTTGTGGACCTACCACTACCGCAAAACTGCACTAATTGTCAATATTAAGCGATTGAAGAATTGTGTATATCCTATATATTTGCATGATGACGAAAGTTTCAGAGGCCGTTACGGCTACATGGTCAATAACTTACCAAAGCACGAGCTACATTACTCGACATTATGCACCTATCAATTGTTTGCCCCACTATCCCCCCCTGGGGCACTGGGTGGGGATGGGTAGGGATTTGACAATGCCATTGATCAATTACCCTACCCTTTGAGCAGGTGAGGTGATCAAATCCCCACCCAATCCTTGTCCCTTACAGGGGATTATGTGGGGATTTGACAACTTCAAGGGTCAAATTCCCCACCCTTGGGGCACGTCTTTCGTTCAAAACCGAGGAAAACCCCCCTGCCTTTCCCCTACGTAGCCCCAGGGGGGGATAGTGGGGGAAACAATTGATAGGCGCATTACATGCAAATCGTAATTCTAATTAAGCGCTTGAACAACACGGATTAATTTGCGCGTAACGGGTGTTTCATATCCCGGTTACGTAGTCTATAGTATCTATGGTTACAGTAGCACCATGGCACGATGTTTTCGCGTGTACTTTATTACATCGTGAACTTCGAGATTATAGCCTTGGACAAATAGCTTTTGCTGTTTTTCGAGCGTTATTTGCTATCACACAGCTGCTTTGCCATGTAAGCGCGTCGTTAACAAGCGCCTGTAAACAAGCATAATTATTACGTAAGCGCCTGTAACATTTGTGCGCCTGCTGAAAGATTATTATGAATGCTTAGCATGTATAAAAAGCAAACAAACTAGATTGATAAAAAAATTAAAAAGGTAAGTAGGGATTGAATTCAATAGTGCTACAAAAAGTAAGGAAACAAGGAATAAGATTTTGGGACGAGAGAACATTCTGGCATGAGATAATTTATAAAAGTTTAATCCCTACTTTTGGCTCACTTATTATTATTATTATTATTATTATTATTGATTTAGTCAGGATGGCTGTATCTACCAGAAGGTAGGTATACAGGTCCTCAATGACAAACAATATACAACTGATAAACTACAACAACTGAACAAAACTAACACTTCAGTAGGTTTGCCAAAAGTAGGGATTAAACTTTTATAAATTATCTCATGCCAGAATGTTCTCTCGTCCCAAAATCTTATTCCTTGTTTCCTTACTTTTTGTAGCACTATTGAATTCAATCCCTACTTACCTTTTTGAATTTTTAATTTTTTTATCAATCTATATTATCAGCAATCACTGAAGTCATGTTAAACATGTTTTTGTGTAAAATGTCAGCAAATTCCTAACCAAGTAGGGGAAAAGATTTTGTTGAGGTGGTACACTTTACACTGCATGCATAGTCATCATGCTTGCAAGCAGAAGCAAATTTCAGCAAACTTGTGGTGTAAGTGTGTATAACTGTCTCTGTACGTGCCAGTGCTGACATGGCATTCTGGTTACAAAAATCTTTTAAGAGACGGTCAGAAAAGTGAGGTCCACTTTGTTAGACACTTAAGAGTGTGAATGTCTAAAATATTCCTTGAACATTCATGTATGTACAAACATTTACATTATTTTGCTCATACCTACAGTCGAGCAGAAGACCTTGACCAGCTTTGCCCATTATTGATATGTACTGATCCATAATGCCGCACTTCACACCAGCAAACTTGTGCTCGGCCTGTTGACACAGGAGGGCCTTGTCTGCATCAGACTTCTCCTCTACATCTGGACACAGCTGTTTAATAAAATACAGTGTAGCAACTTCCAGTGAAGCAGAGCTGGATAGGCCACTCCCCAGAGGAACGTTGGATACTATTACTGCATTAAACCCCGGTACTATCCCCTTCCCGTCATCAAACTGGGCTATAACTCCTTTGACGTAGTTTGCCCATTTTGGCTCTCCAGGTTCCAACGGCTTATCTTCTTTCGGTGCATCAAACTCTACACTGCTTGATTCCTCTCCAACATCAGCACAAGTCACCAGTTTACATTTCTCCGTATCATTGCGTAGTCCAACTATAACCGTACCAAACTCCGTAGCCTGTTTTGTTTGTAAAGAATAAACATTGAACAGCTTTAACTTCAATTGTGGGTTTGTAATATTTTCTTACCATGGGGAACACGAATCCGTCATTATAATCAGTATGCTCTCCGATTAGGTTCACGCGTCCGGGTGCAAATGCTGCTATATTCGCCGGCTTGTCGCCTCCGAAGTGTTCTGCAAACTTTTTAACGCCCTCTTTGCAAAGTTCGTCGACCATCGCGAATTTATTAGAATAAATACCGACTGCCGAAAAAATTTGATGACTCAAATTGCTGACTCGCAATCGTGAAGACGTGTAAAGCAAGATGGCAGCATCTCCGAAGAAGAGGAAAGCGAGCACAACTTCAAATCATTCAAACACTCACGTACGCAGTCAAAGCGCCTTACATTTTGTTGGGAAAGAGGCCATAAGGTAAAATATAAAGCGCCTTCTGATACGATTGCAGTAAAGAAATTTTATGTTTAATGCGTTTTAGCTTATTGGGGCGATTTTATAACCTTTATTTTATCATTTCAGGGGTTTGGAATGGTTGTTCGGCATCGAACCCGCGGAAGATGGAAGTGACAATAATCGCCTCAAGTGGGAAGCGCGGCAGAGGAGGTTGCACAAGCTACGAACTGACAAACAGCCGATTCCTCGTTCTCCTATCAGAACAGCAGAGCCAGAAAGAGGTAGGCTGCAAGTGATTTAGCGCACAAGTTGTGTGCTAATAACTTTACTATTCTATACATGTATTGTATGTATGTGTCATGATTTACACCTAGTCTCATGTTGCCAGACCATTTTTACTTTTTTGTATTTGGAAAGGAAACAATGATCTGGCAACAAGAGAATTTGCAAAGCGTCTGCAGCAAAATCTCTTCTACACATACAAGTAAAGTTGTTGCTATCCAAACTTGTGAAAAGTTAAACAAAAAGGCTACGAAATTTTTTAAGGAAGATTTAACAATAAAAATATCACTGTTAGATAACAATTTTAATGATTTTAAGATTTTGGATATCGTTTTCCTGAAGATTTCAATTGTAAGAGATTTCATCAGCCCACGAGATATGCACACAGATTCCTCAATTTTTTGATAGCTTGTGTAATCATATGATTTATCACAAGAAAGCAATTGTGGTGTTTCTGCTATATGTAAATGATGAGTGTTGTGAAGTAATCGACTGTTTTTAAAACTTTTTACACATAATGTGTAAAGGTATAATGACACTTAATTGCTACAAATGACATCAGCAATGGTTAATGGTGGTATCAGGTTTCACATATCAAATTATATTTTTCTTTAAGTAAACACATGTGTCGAAGCTGTGCATTAGTGGCTGTGTATTGGGGGATAAGTGGATTAATGTAGAGCACTTTGTCTGAAAGTTGAGTGGACTGATGAAATCATCAAAGCCATATAACTTGAGTTGTTGATGTTTTTGAAAGCTGTTGTTTGAGTTTACTGCATGGGCTGGAGAAAAGTGCAAAATAAAAAGAACATTCACACATGTGTTAAGCTGGCCCTGACATTTGTTGATATGGATAAATGGATTTGGAAACACGCGCGCACATACACGCTCTCTCACACAACACACACGCACACACACACACACACACACACACACACACACACACACACACACACACACACACACACACACAGTCATCTTAACACATACCAGTTTCAGTGCCAGGATCAGCCAGAGGGACAGGACGGGATCCCAACATGCCTTTGTTACCGATGGACCCTAAACCTCATGTCTGGACATTGGCTTGGAATGGAGTGAAGTACCTTGCCCACCGAGCATGGGAAGGAGTAAGTATGAATATAATATGTATTCAGTACACATTGTACAAGTACAAGGGAACATACGCAGTAGCACTTGCTGTCCACTAAAGGTTTACAATTACCACTTTTGCAATACTTCCGATACCAAGTACAAAGCTAAACTTATCTACTGATAGTCCAAAGGCGGCTGAATTTACTCAAAAGTTTTGTGGGCACAATAAGCTAGCAAGACACATTTCTATTGTGAAAAACTAAATTCCTATGAGTAATTCATAATTTTGTGGGGGCCAGTGCCCCCCTGGTTCTGCCGCCTATGACCGATACTGATCTACTGTGTAGCCTAAAACTTTTGAGGGTGGAAAAGTTTTGTGGAATGGTAAATTAACTATTTCTTGAATATGTAATTAATTACAATGCAGGATAAATTTTCATGGTTATTCAGAAATATGCGAAATCCATGGATTGTCCTTGAAAATTTTAGACTATACAGTAGAGATGTGCGATAAAGCTACAAATTATATCTCGATATTTACTACACGGTTATCTTGATTATCTAAAATATCTCGATATCCAGCTATATCAATTTAATTTTACAAAAAGTAATTGTCTCATGTACAAATGCAGTGAAAACACAATTTACTATGATAAAAGCACCAGTATTAAGCTGTGCAATAATGATGATAATTATCATTAAGAGTTAATAATAAGAGAGAGGGAGAGTATCTAACGCTCTATATGCATGTGTAAAATGAGCACATAGAGTGGTTAGACGTGTTAATCGCCACAAAGGATGGGCAAGCGATTGAAGTTTGATATCGATACTATCCAGAAAATGACTCAAGGCGTGAAATGAATTCCAGGAAAAGAAGCCAAGGTGGAGATGGAGAACAGCCACAACCAACCACGTTGCGAGAAAAACTATGAATAAAAGAACAGCAAAGATGCTTGAACTATTATTGGCTACGAGACCCCCAATGCTGCTCATGTTTCTTCCGCTATTGTCGAGACGGGTGGTTTCCTGGAGCAGTCGCAGTGAAGACGATTCTCCTCTGTCCATTCCGCATCTTGTTTCATGCTGAGGCGTCGCCGTTACAATTTATTACACGGTTATCGTGAACAGACGTGTACACTATACAGTATAAAATATTGATTGCATCAGACAGAAAAAACCATTCAATCACATTATTAACACATTTTGAAATTACGAGTAAGTACAATAATGTCCAGGATTACTCGATCTACACGCTCATTTTACATGGGCCTATGGAGCGTTAGATACTCTCCCTCTCTCTTATTATTAACTCTTGTTATCATGATAAAGTATTATGTGTACTTTCTGGTTTTTTGTTATTCCAAAATTGCTAACACAGCTCGTGACAGCTGTATGTTTGGTGTAGTGTACAGTGATATCCAGAAATTTACTATTATCATGATAATGAAACCTATTATCTTTATCTCAATATGGATTTAATATCTTGATATATCTATTTATCTAGATAATCGCACAGCTCTACTATACAGCATATGTAGTATTATACTAAATTCCATAGACACATCTACTCTATTAAAATTCACAAAATTGTTGCATACATGATAAAACAAAGAAGTGCTATTTTAAAAGCCAATACATTGTGTCATTGTGTGTGTATATAATTCATATTACAATGGTTTCTGCATTGCTTAGACGCCACCCCCAGGAGCCCATACACAGCCTACCACAAAGGAGCGGTTTTACAATTTTGAAAGTGACTCTGAAAATGATGAAGAGGATTCCACGGATGGTGTGGTAAGGCTTCCATACGCACACACGGACAAACGCCACATACACACTCATCTGAAACAAAACTAGTTGTCAATGGTTATTAATTTTAGTTTTAAAAGTGAAACTAAACATTAGGTACACAGTAGTACACATGAACATCTGTGTGTATGCATACACACACACACACACACACACACACTGTTCATCAGTTATGTACTAATGTTCTTACAGGATACCCTCACAATGCACAGTATCAAAGAGTATAATTTTTTTGGCATGGACAGCATGGATTATCCTGATCAAGGAATAGATTCTCCTGATGGAATACCCAGTCGGCTGTAAGCTGTGATTACACTGTATCCTATAGGGAGACCTGTTAGAGCTACTATTACACTGTATCCTATAGGGAGACCTGTTAGAGCTACTATTACACTGTATCCTATAGGGAGACCTGTTAGAGCTACTATTACACTGTATCCTATAGGGAGACCTGTTAGAGCTACTAATTACACTGTATCCTATAGGGAGACCTGTTAGAGCTACTATTACACTATATCCTATAGGGAGACCTGTTAGAGCTACTATTGCACTATATCCTATAGGGAGACCTGTTAGAGCTACTATTACACTGTATCCTATAGGGAGACCTGTTAGAGCTACTATTACAGTGTATCCTATAGGGAGACCTGTTAGAGCTACTATTGCACTATATCCTATAGGGAGACCTGTTAGAGCTACTATTATACTGTATCCCATAGGGAGACCTGTTAGAGCTACTATTACATTATTAATATACGTATTATTTTCTAGGCCACCTCCTCCTAGCCACATCACCCGTCAACAACCTATTAGAGGAGAAGTTATTTTAGATGCAAAAGTTCACAAACGAAGAAGTGAGTTCCACGGGCTTGGCTTAGCTGGCAGGTTGCTACGTTTCAAATTTCGACCGGTCAGTGAGAATGCTCTTGATCGATTGGACAAACTCTACCAGCACAGGTGAATTTTATTACCTTAATCATTGAGTATACCTCTTTACTAATGCACGGGCATGCACACACACACAGTGGCATATGCGCGCACACTTGCACAGACATGCACACACACACACACACACATACACACACACACACACACACACACACGTGCATGCACACACACACACACACCTACACACACACATACGTATATACACAAACACTGTATTTTTACTAGAAAAGTAGGCTAGCTGGTCTATGGGTATACGTAGTTTTATTCATTGTACATATTTGCTTCCATTTACTTTGTAGACCTTACTTTACATACTGGATCACTTTTGTACAAATATTGGTGATGATTGTCGTATCAGCAGTTTATGGCTTTGCTCCCTACAACTGGCGTTATGAGACAGAAACAACCTTGGTTAGTACTGCTCATACAGAATCATGTATATATACAGAGGTTTTGAGGTTGCTTGGCCACTAATCTCGCGCACGCGCGAATTACACAGACAGAAATAATTTTGTTTGTATACTTTTCTCCATTATAAATCGATTGAGTAACTAATCGACATGGCTAAAGCCTATAATTATAACGATTTAGTGATGTACTGTACACGGCAAAACCAAAAACGAGCGTGGTATACAATGCGCATGCATAAAATTTCCGTAATCCTAGTGGCCAAGCAACCTCAAAACCTCTGTATGTGACCATGTTTGGGAAAAACAGCCTGATAATACTTCCAGAAATACTACTTTGAAATATTCTATTAAAACACACTGCACTGCTGCCTATCACTGCCATCTTTGTATCAGAGATTTTCTAGGAGGGGACATTTTGCCCCTCCTGAAAGTGGCTTTGCCACCCCTGAGTTATCCTCAATGATAATGATAGTTAATTTTTGAAGTTCTGTTAAAGTCAGTTAAAGTTCTGGCCCCCTCCCCTCCCTTCTATATTTTGAAAATCTTCACTCCCTGAACTTATTTCCTAGAAAAATCCATGTTTGTTATTATAACTAATGGGTGGGTTTCAAGACTTTTGAGATGTTTTTTCAGGTGGGCCCTAATTTTAGGCCAGTGTAACAGGGGGAGGGTACGTAGGTTGGGGTGGGAGGCGGAAAAAACCATAAGAAACTGGTAGTGCCACCATGAGTAGCCACAAGGCACTTATATCACACTACAAGACTAAGGAGGTTTCTAGCTAGCAATGGGAGCAGTTTCATGTCCCAGCCGTCCAATTATTGTCCTCTATAAGTGCCATTCTCTTAATTGTGACGTCACAAGGTTGGATAAGTACCTGGATAGTAAGAGATGCTGTGCATGGTAAGTGCAGGCTACCTACCTATACATAATCTTGTGCAATAAAATGGATTTCAGCTTTGTGCGTACATGGTTAGGTTTTCCAAATCCGGTCACATTTATAAATAATATATACGTATGTGCACACATATATACACATACACAGTCACATACACACACAAACACATACACAACACACACACACATTTATAAATAATATATACGTATGTGCACACATATATACACATATACAGTCACACAACACACACACACACACACACACACACACACACACACACACACACACACACACACACACACACACACACACACACACACACACACACACAGTAGCTACTGTATATTTTATTATCAACAGGTTCAACGAGCTAATCTTGCAATTGAGCCTGCCACACGTACCATCACCACCAGCATATGGGGTGGACCATCACAGGTGGGTGGGGCTACTATCATCATCACATGCATGTCTTACACTGTACAATGATGTCACACTTGTATCATGTGATCCCTCAAACAATGGCACCACACCAATGGTATTGTGTGTGATAACCTTTTTAATTTTATGAGTGTTAACTTGGGGGCAAAATTTGCAAAATTAAATACCTACAAAAGTTGAAATTGTGTTCATTTTAAAAGTCTACTATAATATTAGTACTTGCTAATGATGGTAGGCTTAATTTAGTCTTAAAGACCCTCCAAATTAAGGAGTCATAAGGGCACAATGACCTCTCTATAAAGGTCAAAAGCTTTGAAAAGAACTGTGCTGTACCAGGGAAGATCATAAAATTGACATTTTCAGATGGATAAATGTCCAACTATTGTAATCTCTATACAAATTAGTGACTGTCCTATCATTTCCACTGAATTATACATAATTTTTCACTGTTCCAATACAATTTTCCAGGACAACCCTCATGTGCTGGGACTGCAGTGTCCGTTAAATTGAGATTGTATTACACATGTGCATTTATATATTGCCTATCACAATTATTGCACACCAAATTTATCGTAAGATTAATTATCACGATATAATAACTCATCACCTCATTCACCATATGTATGATAGTGGAGCCACAATGCTAAAATCATAAGGTACAGTGGCTAACTAATACTCCCACTATACAATGACAGTACATATGTACGCTACAAAAGCTCATGGGTATAACAAATTGACCATATTATTCAATATATCGATATCAGAAATTATCACAATATGGAAAATTATATCATGATAATCGCACATCGCTACAAGTTACATTTGTTGTGTCCATTACAAGTATAGATGTTGCGTTCCTTGTAGGAAGATCTGGTTTTGCTGGGGGCGCGATATGCACCTTGCATGCGTCGGGATGAGCGACTCTTTGACCTCATAGAGCAGGACCGTGTCACGGAGAGCATGTCAGGATGTTGTATCCGAAATGATGACTCCGGGTGTGTACAAGTGAACACCGCATCCGAGTGTACCGTGAGTGGTGTACAGTGCTAGTGTCACTATCCTCCTCTGGGAGACTCCCCTTGTTCAAAAATAACACAGTTTACTAATGAGGGAAATTTTTTAATCTAGGAAAATGAATAAGGCTGTGTAACTCCACTAGGGCTGGGACAAATGTTCGAATGTTCAGGTATTCATTCACTATCTTACTATTTTGTTCACTAAAATCACTACTTGACTATTCGTTTTCCACCATATCAAGCCATATTTTAGTCTCTATAAAGATAGTTTAATCACTTACAAAGATTAAATGTGCTCTTTTATTTGGTTTTCCAGACTTCTTCCTAAGAGACCTGTGACTTTTGTAGTAGAATATTGTAACAGCCAAGATTGTATGTTGTAATACACCATCCTTGTTGATTTTTAGTGTAACTTTTGTACTCAAGATTCGTTCATTTTTGATCAAAATGTTCGGTTACCAAACATTGATGATGTTCGTCCCATCCCTAAACTCCACATATCCCATTGATATATAAAGCACTAAATTTTACACATGTGAACTTTCTACTAGCCAAACTATGTACACCATAGCTCTAATAAAGTTTTCATTTATGATGCCACAAGCATGTGTTTGTAGAACTTGCTGGCCTACCAAAGCATGACTCGCTGTTTTTGTTTGTTTGTTTGTTCTCGACAGAGTTTGTTTGCGCAGTTTCGCCAGAATGACTCAACGATCAATCCCAATGGAGCCGTCTGTGGCCAGTCTCCAAGGTAACCAAGTAGCTGTACTGCTGTAGTAAATGTTCATTTCACTCCGCCTACACAAAATGCAAGTACATATATAGAACTTCAAAATTGTTGGAATAGAACCTCAGTCCAATAAAAACTTTTATTCTGTGCTAAAATTGATGGCTGGGGTAACCCCTTGTTAGCAATCCCTTGTTTGTTAATAGATATTATGTTGGCTTAGAATGTTACAGCTTGTCAGTTTTTAAAAATATAAATTTGTTATGTTGTTTAGGACCTGTTTGTCACCGAGGTCTCAGCCCCCACATCAGTGGAGCGACGACATCACACGATGGCCAGTGAGCATTATATAGAATTATTCTAATTTTTACTTGTTTGCTCCTGTGTTGGGTAGATCTGTACAGAGGCGGCCAAACCTAGTAATCAATCATTTGATGATCACCTGACCTGTGAGATCACTGGGCGGCCATGTTGTATCGGTATCTTGGCCAAGTGTGTTATTGTAACCCTTGACTTCTGTAACTTCATGAGGGGTAGATTTCATGAAGAAGCTACCTTGTGTTCTCAAGTGTGTGCTGTGTACTCTGTGTGTGTGTGTTGTTGTTGTTGTGTTGTGTTGTTGTTGTTGTTGTGTGTGTATGTGTGTGTGTGTTGTTGTTGTGTGTATGTGTTGTGTTGTTGTTGTTGTTGTGTGTGTGTGTATGTGTTGTTGTGTTGTGTTGTTGTTGTGTGTGTATGTGTGTGTTGTTGTGTGTGTGTGCGGTGTGTGTGTTGTGTAAGTGCATTCATCTGCATGTGTGTATTGCAGACCTCCCTATAATTGCACTAATATTATGATGCTCTAGGTTAACTGTTTGGGTGATGTGTGTGGATTAATCTCATTTGTCAGAGAAGATGAGCCCGATCAATTCTACAGAATTTGGCTGTCACTGTTTCTACATGCAGGGTGAGTGTTGTTGGTTAGCAGATCGATTGACAATAATTATAACCTTTGTGATAATGTTTACTCTTAATGCTTGCTACATAATTATTATGTAATTATATATTCATAACAGTGAATTCCATGTTGCATGTATTTGACTATATTTACATATTTATAAAATTCAAAATTGAATTTCAAGTTGCATATATTTGACTGTTGACTAGTAGATATCTGTTGACTATATATGGTAGGTATTTATATTAGAAGTGATTTTGCTTGATTTCTGCATTGGTTTGTTCATTTTGGTTGGTTGGTTTAGGTGGATACATCTATTCTTTACTTGTGTGTTTCATTGCATACTCCTGAGGGACGTTGAAAAACACATTGGCTGGTTCAGAGTTGGTATTATTTATCTTGGCAGTGGCTTTGCTGGCAACATCTTCAGTGGAACATTTATCCCTTACTTTCCAGTGGTATGGGTGTGTGTGTGTGTGTGTGTGTGTGCGTGTGTGTGTGTGTGTGTGCGTGCGTGCGTGTGTGTGTGTGTCCGTTCCCACAAAAATTTTGGACTATAAATGGTATTGTTGGCATGTTACAAAACTGTTTCTATGCAGGTTGGTCCAGCTGGCAGTCTCATGGGCATCATATCCACCTTGCTAGTGTATGTACTCCTGGAGTGGAAGCGTTTCATACATCCAATATATGAAATAGGCAAGCTAGCAACAATGATATTGTTTGGGTTGCTTATTGGCTTGCTCCCGTACGTGGACAATTTTGCAAACATCGGTGGCTTAATCACTGGTGTCCTGCTTAGTGCCATATTCGTACCCTACTATCCTCCCTACGAAGGAGAAAAATCTAAGGTCTCCAAGGATATATTTAGAAAAATCAAGATCCTCTTGGTTGCCATCTGTCTACCCACGTTCATCGCAATCTTTGTCATCATTTTTGTACTGTTCTACGTGGTACAGCCAAACTGTAGCGGATGTCAATATATCACTTGTATACCATTCACTGATACCATCTGCCAGGACCAACGACCATCACCAGACAATCGAGACATAAACTTAATATGACAGATGTTATAGTTCTACAAAACACACGTACTTTCTCATGCATCAGTATACAGTATATATAAAATCTGATTGTTTTATCTTTTCAAGTTTCATTTTATGTACAATTGTTTGTGTACAGTATGTCCGTATGGATTATTTACTATTCTAATACAGCAGTCGGATAGACTTCGGTGAAAATACTTTATATATTTACTACACTAATATAACTCATAGCAGCTACATGACTTAAGTTGAATTGCACTAGTTTATATTACATAATTATATTATGGCATTTGTAGTTTTTTCTATAAACATTTCTATATGTTAAATAAATTCATTTTCTTCTCTTGACTCTTTTTGGCTCTTCAATAAGTCGCAACAATGGCCCTGAAGTAGTCTCAATGCTACACAATAAAGTATATATAATGGCGTCCTTAAATATGTATATAGGAGTGCAAAATAATATACGTACTTTAATAGAGCATTCAATAATTTTCTGAAATTTTACATTAACTAATTATCGGTTAACAACAGCTGGAGCCTTGTAGCCGTCAACTACTGGTTACATAGTCTTAATTTCTAATGGGTGGGATAATGGGTAGTTCGGTGCCGTACTCTTCCTAAGATCACGTGATATGCTGATATGCAAGGCCTGTATTTTATGTGACACATGCAATGTCTATCACGTGATCTTGAGGTTATGGATTAAGATTATCCTGCACTCTTGAAAGTGCATACCCCATGTTGTGGGAATATTTACACTATCCTATGCCTTTTGGTAACTTCATATGTGTAATGTACAAATCTTTGCAACCAAAGGAGCTAGTTGTAAAAATACACGTACCTGCGGACCAGTTCACAGCCTAAGATATCATGTAGATGGTATTCCATTCCTAGTTTGGACGTAGACAGTTTCCGGGCCTCCAGCTCGGACTGCAACAGTTCCTGATGCTTTGATCTCTTGATCATCTGTAATATACTGCTCCTACCCTTTGTCAGTTGCTTCACAAACGGACCAACACTGGGTATGGCGAACCACCAACTAGCGGCCTTGCCAATGTCCCTCACAACCAAAAGACCACTATTTACTAGATATCTATCATGATTATCATAATTTCTCAGTTTAATTATTATTCACTTACGAAATATCGGGTTCGCTCAACCTGGCTTCAACTGATAACGCAGTTTTTGATACACTCACATCTTTACAGTTTGATAAAATAGTTGATATGAATGTTTTTACAACAGGATTGTCACTCTTAACACTGCGCTTGATACAACTAACATAATCACTGGTAAAACAGACTGCAAACTCATCGGCTGTGTTACCCAGCTTGAAAAGACGAATTGTACCCTTATCTTTAAGCATCATCTGAATATATAATATCCACTTAATTAAAATAATAAGAAATCCTACCAATTCTCTGTCTGCTTCAGTTTTGTCTTCAATAAGACTGTATATCTGGTGTTTCATGATAATGGGCGGTAAACGTTGTTCGAATACATCCAATGGAAACAAGGATGTCAACAAGTGAATAGCAGCTTCCGTATCACTGGGAATATCTACTCCTAGTTAAAGTTTATTTTAATCACTTAGTCTACTTGTATGTAAATCTTATTAAATAGCCCTACTTTGCTTACCAGTAAAAGTATCTTCAGAACTCGACGACCTAAATCTTGATCTTTTCAACTTCTCATGAAAATCCGGCTGATGGTGGGTTCGCTTCATTTGTGCGCCTGTTGTATACAATTCTCATAATAAATTTAGCGCCTGAACATTTGATTACGCCATGGCAACGGTGATCAACAGATGGGATTGTAGCGCATAATATCTATTGTTTAGAGGATACTAAAACGAGAATGGCAACAATTGATGTCGTGAAATGCTCTATGCTTGACGCCATAATGGACACGTTCACTGAAAATAAGGTGAATACGGATTGTCCGGATTCCAAATAGCAATAGTATACGGAAATGCATTTCTCCAGAAGCAATTACTGCACTGTCTCGTATGTGTATCAAGACTGTCTCCAAGTATGGGTCTAGGGGACAAGAGGACTGTAGGAGGTATGAATGAATTCTACCATTGCCATTCATCATTAGCTGTGTCTTGTATCAGTTCACTATGAGCAATTGTTTAGAGCATGTAGTAACCAATATCAAGGAGAAGGTCCAACTGGAATTTTACTAGTGTATCCCCAACACTGTCTTCACCTTATTGAGGTAATGACTTAATGACTTTTCCCTGTAATGTGTGTATGCGTGTAACTGTGTATATCTGTGTGTATGTTATTTGTGCACCTCTCTGTGTGTGTCTCCATATCTACGCATATGTACATGTGTGTGTATGCATATCTATGTATGTATGTGCGCGCGCATGCGTGCGTGTGTGTGTGCGTGTGCGTGGATCTGAGTCTGTATGTGTGAGTGTGCGTAAGTAACTATGTGTGTTTTATCAATCACACCTTTCTCTTTCGATAGGCACCATCAGAGTTACTAATGGAAGTTGTAAAAGACTTAGACAAACAAGCTAAAAATAAGTACATAACATGAGTATTGCAAGTGTTAAGGGTTTAGTTTTATTTTTGTTCAGTGTTCTATGGACTTGCTTGTTTGTGAGGTGTACCGTTGTATTGACAGGGCCATGCTGGTGGAGACTAGGATACTCGTCTATGCTACAAACATCAAGACAAAGTTTTATGGACACTGGTGTCACCGAGTGCTTAACTTACCAACATTACAGAAAGGAGATTCTTATCAAACACACAACCCTATACATGATACAGTTAGTGCGTGTGTGTGTGCGTGTGCGTGCGTGCGTGTGTGTGTGTGTGTGTGTGTGTGCGTGCGTGCGTGCGTGTGTGTGACCATGTGTGCATGTGTGCTATTATAAAAAGGAATCATGAACTATTATTATTATCATATACTAGGTTGTGTCTAACATACAGAAGCTGTACGCTCTGGGTCAGAAGCTGGGAAAGATGCCACAACTTGAGCAGAAGAAGACCCTGGATAATTTGCCCGAGAAACTTCCTGACCACTTACTCCAACAAGGTATAGCAGCACATCTCTGGTTGATAGATAACCCTTCACCCATAACATGATTGTAGCTAACTGCATAATTCTAGAAATAGGTTATTGTATGAGAAAGGTTTCTCTCGTCAAAAGATTTTGCGAATTAAATTTCAAGGATCTACTAGGCTAGCACGTACATTTGTCTACTGCGTCATTTAAAATATGACAATCATAATTGTATGCTATATTGTAGATGTTCTGGAGTACTTCATGGGACAGTCAGAGTTGATGACTCCTGCAGAGTTTGTCAAAATGTATGAGAAGCCACCCCAGATCACACTAGATGGAGGTTAGTACGTTACAAAAATGAATGGTTATATTTTTTGCCTACATGAAAAACAAATTTGGTGAACTGTGCACTAAGTCTTTTGCTCTTGAGGGTTATTTGATAGCAATTGGTGTTAAGCTGCCTTCTAATGGGTGAGAAGTACTGTAAGGTATTGCACTGTACTACTAAAGCTTAACTGAATGACCTCATATAGCTCCAAATTTCTGTGGTCTCATGATTTGTGCCTTTTTACCTTGAAAGTGACAGTAGTTGGTTTCATCTGCAAGGCCTACTGCTAGCTGTTTACATGGTTACAAATTACTTAGCAGCACAGTGCAACTAGATAAAATGATATATAAAAGTAAACATACGTAGAAAAGCACTCTTCACCTGTTAGAAAACAGCTTGATACCAATCACTAGTAATCAAAATCTGGTACATACACCCTGTACATTATAAGCAGCTCTTTATCCTGTTTTCCATGCTGGCACTTATACTGCAAGCAAAACACCCAGTGTGGAAATACTGGTACTGCGAAAACCTTCCATGTTCTCATGCAAATTTTAGAACTTCGTAACTCTCTAACTACAAAACTTTCAGGATTTTACAGTTGTTTTGTGAGGCTACATATAGGGTTTTTGCAGAGCCAGTCACAAATTTGATTGAGATCCGTCTTGCTGTTTTATTGCAGAACTGATTTGGCCTGTGCCAGTGAGACTGTTCCCTTATGACTAACTGATAATTTTGTGTGTCACTGTGACTGGAATAACAGTCAGTTATAACTATTTAACATAGCTAGCTACAGGTACAACATTACCACCACTTCAGATTCTAATAATAATGATGTTTGTGTATTAAAATACAGCTGACCTTTTACTGATATAGCTACATCTTTAAAAAGGAGCACATAACAGTCAGCTGTACTAAATTGTAGGCTGAAGAAATTTTCGGAAAGGGTTATTGTTAATGATTTTGATGTTCTAAATAATTCGGAGGAAATCTAGCATGCCGCCAGCCTCCTAAACGGTAGAGTCTGGTTGGTCATATAAAATAAAATTTGGTGTTGCAGCATTCAGAGTCGCACCTGTAACGACACGAACTCGCTGCAGTCTGTTGAGGGATCATAGCTGTCTCAGTCGAGACACCCATCCTCAATCATATGATGACCTTCACATGCAATTTGACATTGTAATAATTATAAGCACAGAGAACAAAATATGTACAGTTCAGTCTCAGTGTACAAGCAACTGTGCAGCTATCTACATGATGGTCTTAAAAATTTGTACCAGTACGTATTTCATGAAAACTGGGATATTAACAGTAAAGTAATTACAGACGGTGGATTGAAATACGTAACATACGTATGTAATAATATTAATTCATCACAAAAGGTATCACAAGCATGCATAATAAGCAAGTCACGGGTGGTATCGGCTATTATAAAAAGAAAAAGGTCCCGTCAGGGTTTCTTTCAGGGGATGGGGAGCATCACCCCCTTGGCTTTGGCTTGCCCCCCTTGGGAATTTTGTTCCGCTGACAGTGAATCAATTCAAGTGTTTTAAATCTCTCCTTTAGTAACGCCCATGTTCTCCATGCCATAATGATGTGTTATAGTTAGCGATGACCCTTGATTTCACAGTTATTTTGACTCTACAATATATAATATTTTGACTCTGAAATGCCCTCAGATTCAATCTCAGAGCATCTATTTTTCAAAAATTTTCTAGGGGGCATGCCTCCAGACCCCCCAGCATTAGCATGCTATGCATGCTGATTGTGCTTCGCACAATAACACATACAATCACTTAGCTTGTTATACAATAAGGCCCCACTTTAACTATTTGCTCCTGATCACAGAGTATATTCCTGGATCCCCTAGTTTGCTTCCAGGAGGATCATACCACATTGCCCCCTCGGTATCCCGTTATACTTATTTTTGACCCCCCTTGGCTAAAATTCTGAAAGAAACCCTACCCTTGGCTTTTGACAAAATGTAAAGGAAGATTTGTATCTTATATCTTTTATAAACAATATCTAATGGTCATCTATCTTTATATTGTAGAAAATTATGTAGGGCGGCAAGGCAGCTGTTTATGGAATTCCAAAGCTGTTACTTCAATGCATCTATCTAGCCATTCTATATGCAATCCACTATTGCTTACAAATACAAATGCTAAGCTTTGATAGAAAGTTTTATTCACACATTGTGGTTAATAAATTATGGTTAGCACTTGAATGGTATATACATGCCTATAATTTTAATGATTCATGTGCTATGGTTAGCACCCTGATGAAATGTTGGTTTGCACTTAAACGGCTTTCAGTTATATAAAGGGATTTGATGTATCAAGCAAACAAGCAAGCAAGAAGACAGATTTCACTGTTGATCCCATATGGTGGGGCGAGCCTGGCTTTCAGCCATTTTGACGTATCAAGCAAACAAGCAAGCAAGAAGACAGATTTCACTGTTGATCCCATATGGTGGGGCTCGCCCCAATTAATTAGCCTCTTGACTGGTGATTCCCCGTAAGTTTTTCTGCTGATGACAACAAAATGCGACAAAATGGTACCTAAATTCGACGGTACTGAGCGCTTGACTGAAGAAGACACGGAAGAGAAATATCCCGACACCGAGCTTCATAAAGATGACGTGTCACGTGAACAAGAGGAGGAAAAAAAGATTAACATCTCTAATTTTGAAGAAACCAGGCAAAAAATCTCGCAAGAACCGAGTCGGCAAGAACAGCATCGAGATGGAGCTCCTATTGTTATAGTGGTAGCCGTGGGTACCATGAAAGACCTTCCTGAAGCGCTCAAGAAGATAGAAGAGACACTTAATATGGGCTCAGCGAGACATTCGATTGTCGTACCAGTACAGAACGAAGAAGAGGAAGCCAGTAAAATTGTAGGAAAGGAAATATCAGGAACCTGTAACGAATTGGAAGACGTGCTACTTGGTAACAGCACGAAAGAGGAAAGGAAGCGTATGGCAGAAGCTGTAATCGACTTCACGAGTGCTATTACTTCCGACATCATTGGTAAAGATATGCCAGATACTCAAGGATTGGCACAGGCGTTTGATAGTGCTCTAACCGTTTTGATTCGTGTTCCTGTGGCAGAGCAAAATGCAGTACAACTGATTGAGTCTTTCTTAAAACTAGCCGTGTTTTCAATGTCTGTGATCCACCTTAGTAAGAAGTGTTTGGAAAATGCTTCCGCAACTCAAATTGCATGGATGGTGTTTACCGTTGGCAGTGTGATGTTCAAAATTGCTGATAAACACGGCCTTTACAAACGGCTGCAGGACAACGGAGGAATGAGTGGCCTGTGTACCAGAATATGCTGTCATATCAGACAGCTCGTATCAGGCAACACTGCTACTGATGGCAATAATGCTGTGAGCATACCATGGCCAAGTAAAAACACTATTGTACTTTTTGGCAGTCTGACTGTGTTTGTTGCATCATGTACATACTTTGCATACAAGTACAGATAATGACTAGCATTGCACATACACACATCAACACATCCAAGATTTTTTTACCTTTTTTAATAACATATACAATCAAATATTGTGAATTGTACAACAAAACAGGTTACAATTAACATGAGGCGGTCTGGTTGTTGCAATCATCTTGATCTAATATGCTTCCATTACGGATGACCCTCAATTCAACGTCCATTTGATCATTGCGACAATGATCGGAATTAAAGAACTTCTTTCTTTTTGCAGAACCTCTGCTGTTCTCAGGCTTGTTCGATAGTAACAACATATTTGATTCACCTGAAATGTTA